>CM069454.1:2151623-2194612 GCA_035610835.1 Ophiura sarsii | reverse complement strand
TGTATATTATTAGCCTAGCTATAACAAGCTAAAAGTGACATCTCTGAATGTATAAACGCTCAGTGTGCAAAGGAGATATTGTTGGGCACACTGGCAAAATGGTTTTACAACAAGTTTTGCTATCATTATCAAACTGAACCCAAGTTAAATCACTTATTTATCGAGCAATAATATATATAATTGTTTACGCATTTTAATTGTTAAGATACAAAGTTAAATCAGAGAGGTGTAATAAATCAAGAGATAAATGATAGATAAATAAATAAAACTAAAACTATAAACGCATGGCGGCCTTTATAATTTATAAAAAAATGACATAACAATGATGTTACATTAATCCACCATCAAGTTTAAAAAATGGAAAATAAAAGGATAACAAGGAATATTCGGGAATCGAACCAGTGATTGCCAACGACATGGCCATCGTATGCACGCCACAGAGACCGACGAGTATAATTGTGATAGTTGTATTATTTAACCATATCCATTTATTATAACGAACGGATTTTAATTGTGCCATTTTTGCTAAATCTGTGTGTTTCTCTCGCACAAAATGTGTTTGTAATGTGATTAAACTCCTTATTTTTTGAAAGAACGGTAAAACACTTTGACATTTTCGAACACAAAAAATGGCGTAATGTATACGTGTGGGTACGCATAAAGATGACGCGACAGGCCAAACAAATCCATTGCGGCAAGACCCCGCATATAAAACAAAATTGATCATAACGGGGCTCGAACTCACACTATTTCGCACCCCTATGTCAATGTTCCATCCACTACACCAACCGTGCTAATTTAACAGAACTCTGGCGAATAATTTATTTGTATCTAATTTTATATTGGACAATTTGCCTCATTAATATTCAGCGAACATGGGTTAATAATGCACTGTGTAATTAAACATTCCCGGCAAACACTCTGTTCAAAGGCACAGAAAGTGGACTGGTTTTAAGCTTTTTTTGCAATTCTGAGGTGTGCGGATTTTTTTTTTTTATCAAATTGGTTAGAAATCCATCCATTTTAGAACATCTGAAATTTAAAGTGGACCCGCACACCTGGGAAAGTATGATGCCAAGGGCATATATTGTGCACGTAAATCCAATACAAAAGTCAGAAAATCGACCAAAATATGACGTCATGACCATTGCTTCGGGGACACAATGGCGCGGTCCCCCCCCCCCCCCCCCCCCCCCCCCCCCCCCCCCCCCCCCCCCCCCCCCATGCTTCATTCACACAATTAATTTTGGTCAAGCTGTACAATGCACACAAACACGTCCCCACTCAGCCAGTAGGGAGGTCACGCTGCATGTCATATTTTGTTATACGCAAGAAAACAATGGAGTCTTAGTGACTGCAATATTTGCTAGAAATAGCTTCGGAAAATGGTCTATTTGGGCATTTTAAAAACTAAGAAACGTGTTAAAAATCATGTAGAATTTTAGAGGAGGAAAATTCAAGTTTTGAAAATCCGTGGTCTTCAAAATTACAGGAATCCTAACTCATTCTAAACCTCACCAAATCATGAAATGAACCCTCGTCTACAAAAAAGTCCATGTACGTATTGCTCTATCTGCTTGGAGATAGCGAAGACCACGGAAACCTCATAGCTTTATACCAGGGAATGAAATCTGCCATAGACATTACATGGCGAAAATCGTACAGATGTGCACTGCAGACCTCTGTGTAGGGAGTGTTGACAATAGCATCACAATAGCAAGGTCGTTTGACTATTGTGTTTGTGCATGTTTGTGACGACTGACCCCGTTTAACAATCTTCATAGCTTTCATATAGGGCTTGGGTGACCTAACTATTGACTGCACTCATTGAGCGTAGCAGCTATATCCGTGGTGACTACTACATCTTATGCAATAATAACTTTGGCACTATGTTTAATATACCAATGTCATATGGTCTGACCTTTCATATTTTTTTATAAATGCTACCGTATATGGGCTACTAAAATGCTAGGTACCTATTATATAGCGGCCGTCTTCGACATTGATACAGGGTCTAAATTTGTTTTCTAGCCTCTCCACTTACTATTCACACAAGAAAACACTGTTTAATACCTAAACACAAGTACCAACCATGAAAGATTTACAAGTGATCAATTCTGCCTTAACAGGAAGCCTGATTTAAGTATTTCTAGGCAATATACATGTAGTTGGATTTTTACCACCATTTTGACAACGCCATTTTGCCTACCACCTTGCAAGCCAGTGCGAGTAACGATGATATATATATATATATCAAAATACGTAGCTTTAATTTTGAAGAATGCATCCACTAGAAGAAAAAAAGTTGGTGGGAAACTGAATGTATACAATAAAGACACTTTATTCATAGTGTGTTACCTGCGACAAATACGAGGGGCATTCAGTAAATAATGAAAGTGATCATGGTATGGGATGCATGAGTGATTCTATTGAGGGGATAATGTGATCAATACAAAGTATGAACCTTTATCTTTCAAACAGTACAGTTTTGGATTTATAAGTGTGAACTATGACGTCATAGCATTGTCTCAAAGTAAGTACACTTGTGACACTACTTAATCAGTTATTTGGCGGGAAATTTGAATTATTTGTATGAAACATGTGATAAGAAGATTGCATAACATGACACCAGAAGCAGGTAAATCCCATTTTTTTTCACGTAAGTATGATAAAAAGACAATAACTTAAATCCCTGTGTAATTTGATGTATGTAGTATATGAGTAAAAAGTAAGGAGAGGCAATCGAATAAAAAGTATACAAATATCAGTATTTCAAATAGCCAATTTTCATTGAAAAATGCCCAGTCAGCGAATCACTAATATTGCGGAAAATCAAACAATTTATGAAAAATCCAAGCAATTAACCAGTTTGGGAGATTCCATATGATAGTTAACTAATTTTCTGAACTTATTCGCATGAAACCTGCAGAAAATGTGCGCATGCGCAGACGGCAGATCATTTTGAACAGGGGCCACAAATGGCTAAAATCAAGAAATTTACCAGATAAAAGCTTACTGTGCCTTCAAATTCTAATCAGAAATAATTAAAAATGCTTAAATCAATGTGTTTAAATATTGTGATAGTCAAAATAAAGATATACATGAATGTATCAATCAAAGATGGCTGCCACAACCTCTCTTATTACTGTTATCTTTAGAGCTACTATATATGTATTGTTAAAGTAATCGTCACATAATTTCAATGGTTTGAGGAAATTTTATGAACAGCTCCTTCTGAAATCCCCACTATTATTGCTTTACATCCCACACAAATTTACTAAATTATAATCCCTCCATTGTTCTTTATCCTTTGTTGTTTTCAAAGGTATATTATTGCGAATTTTGCTAAATAAAAGCGCATTTGAGATGGTCCCTTCTTATTTGCGTTAAGGAATTCAGGTCTAAAAAATAATGTCAAGCGGAGATAAGTGTGTGTTCTAACTATGTGCCAAGTGTTATCTGTTTTTATGCTTGCATTGCGAGATATACGCAAATGTATCGAATCAACCCATTTTCAACATATTACATATCCAGCCAAATAATTGACAGATTTCAGTCAGTGTCTGAAACCTATTGTGTTTATGTTTAATGACATTACATAACCAAAGGTATCTAACATTCCAAAAGTGTATTGTTTGAAAGACAAAGGTTCATACTTTGTATTGATCACATTATCCCTCAATAGAATCACTCATGCATCCATACCATGATCACTTTCATTATTTACTGAATGCCCCTCGTATACTTAGTGGTACGATGGAGAAAGATATCCAGCATCGATTGTCATTTGATCTTATATGCAGAGAATTTGAACAGCGGAATAGCGAGGACGAGGAAGAGGTAGATATGATGCATAATGAAGAAGATAATTCGTGAGATATGTTTAGAATAGTATTGCTTACAATACTGGTTACAGGTAAAGACAATACTGAAATAGAATATAATTATCAAATGTTTAAAGGATAATAGGGAAAAGATACGGGTAGAGTCGGTGTGACCAAGGTTGGTTTAATAACATAAACAAAAGCCTTGCGATGGACACTCTATCTATTCTATATAATACGTACTCTAGACAAGTTCAATGTATCATTGATTAATAAGTCTCACTCTTTATGAGAATACCTCTCTCTTCAAATCCAAATTCCATTTATAAAATCGAAATACTAAATCTAAAATATTTATTTGGTAAATTGTTTAGTATGAATAAGTGATTTCTTACACCTGGTCATATGTCATAAATTGGTGTAAAAAAGTTATACTTTTGTAAATAGAGAGAAATTTTCACCAATTTTAATACACGGAGTAAAAATCACTACAAGTGATATATTATAGAGTGTGCATAAATTATACAAGGTGTAACATAAGAAAAACAATTTTTTTACTAGTTTTGAAATATCAAAGTTTGTTTTCCTCTAAAGTATGACAGCAAGAAGGCATGTTAGCGCTCTCAGTAAAAAAAGTAAATTCTACCAATCATTCCCGTTAAAATATACAGGGTGGCCGAGATCATGTATATTAAATAATGGAAAACAATGCTTCAGAGACTAAACAACTCCTTTTTTTAGTTTTGCGGCAGTAATTATGTTTTTAACCAAAGCTTTCTTAATTTTGGCGAAATAACGCATCACCGAGATATTGCATGTTCAGTTTGAGAACGTGTACATTATATCAGCCGTTTTTGCAACGTAATTGGTTCATAAGGAAGTGTAAAAGCGTACATTTAAACTTATTAATTAGGTGGTACTATTTTATTACGCGCATTGGGTTAACAACGTTACGCATTCGGTCGTTTCCAGCGGAGTGATATTATAATGAGTTTATATTAAGCGGTCTTAAGGGCACACGTTTCCTTAATTTTATTCCAGCTTTATACGGGCATTTGGCTTAGGAAAGTGTTGGAATATAGTGACGCCTTGTCATCATTTATTTTAACAATCATGACATAGATATGTTTCACATTTGTGCATGTATTAAGTATTGTTTATCTGTATTTGTTTTAGGTATACAAGCACAGTTGTTGAATATTAAAGACATTTGAAGAAAGACATTCTAATAGATTAACTTCAGCGTCAAATTCCATCAACGTGCAACTACGCATATCCTTGCCTATACATATACAGGGTGGTCCAAAAAAAAATATACCCAACTTTGGAGGCCATTTTCTCCTAGATAATAAAATATGTTAGTAATTTGGTTTAGATATTATTAAGCATATATCGTTGAGCATTATTGGTGAAAATAGGGAATATATTACATTAATATTTTTTGAGATATTGCTATTTTTAGCGAGTATGTGTAAAAATGGCTTTTCCACGGGAGCTGTCAATGCATCAACATGTTTGAATATGATATGACAATGACACACCTTTGTATTCATTGGACAGTTGACAATGACAAGCACACCTTATTAAACTTAATCCTTAACTGCTTATAATGGGTCTTGGGTCATTACATTATTGTGTCATATCATATTGTCCCTAAAAGTGCATATCATGTTGATGCATTGACAGCTCCCGTGGAAAAGCCATTTTTACACATACTCGCTAAAATAGCAATATCTCAACAAATATTAATTTAATATCTTCCCTATTTTCACCAATAATGCTCAACGATATATGCTTTAATAATATGTAAACCAAATTACTAAGATATTTTATCATCTAGGAGAAAATGGCCTCCAAAGTTGGGTATAGTTTTTTTTGGACCACCCTGTACAGTAATAGACGAAATCACCACACAAAGTATATACAGGGTGATCAACATATAGCATAGGACAATTCCAAGTGGAAGAGAAGAAACGCTGGAGTAGACTATTCAGGGTGTGTAAAGAAAGAGTTACACATGATTATTTGACAAATATACAAATTGTTTGCAAAAAACTAAATAATCATGTTTAGCGATCTTTAATGAACCATAAGAATTAATTTTATTTTTATGTCGGAGCTTACGTTATTAAATTAATCAAATTTGTGCCGTCATGTTCATATTCAGCGTTGGCCACTTTGCATGTAAAAAGAGCTCCTTAATTTGAATCTTCATTCAGTGTTTCATTGAACATGATCAATTAAATCAATAATATCTACCTACTAAATGTTGATAGCAATGTGTTGATAGTTAAGTTGAATTGAACAGAAAAATGTATTTCTTAGTTGAAAGTCATTTTCTTGTTTAAAATTGGCCAAAGTAGGATTTACACTCTTGTAACTGAATTGATCATATCTCGGTAGATAGATGATGTAATTAAATAAGTGTTAAGTGTAAAAGCAAGATATACCAACAGGGTGTGGGAAACAGGTAATAACAAGGGAGAATAACGCGATAAAACAGATAAATAACAACAAAAAAAAAAAAAAACCCGGAAATGCACTGGGTCAGGATAAGTGTATTAAATACAGGGCTTAACAACTGTCTGTTTTCTTAAAACAAAAATACATGAAATACATTCTTAATTACTTTTTGACACACCCTGTATAGTTCAGATCATAACATCAAGTTGGATATCATATTATTATATTATGCAGGGTGTCAATGGGCAAGGTTAGGCTCTATAATTAGTTCCTAATGATTTGCACACATTATGAAAAACAGAATACCATATGGGAAAAAGTCAAAATGCACGCTATCAGGAATTATAACTGCACCTTGCACCAAGTTATGACAAAACAGAATACGTTATACAATCGCAATTTTATTTTTAACCCAAATGTTAAAATCATACAATGTCAACATCTTTTACACTCTGTGTAAAATTTTGTTTTGGCTACCAGAATAATTTTATTTGGTCTTCTTAACTACTTGCGTTTAAAAGTTATGACTAGTCTACTAAATCGTCTAGAAAATCAGGTTGGGCCAATTTCACAATATCGTACAATCGTGCTTGTATAAATTAAATGGTTAGGGTATCATGCAAGGAACATTAAAGAGAACGATATAATTCTTTATCAACTAGTTTTACTTCATTTGAATTAATAAATTCATAAAATAAGTATATTATATCTCGACATTTATTTGAATTTATGTGGAGTTCATAAATAAAATAGCTCATTATTCCTCCTGAGTAAACGGTAAGTACAAACACTGTCTCAATCATTGTCATTCTAAAGTACCGACCTTAGATTGTTATGAATCAAAGCGACGATTGCGCTAAAACGCCGATTGCGATAGATAGAACGCAAATGACAGGAACATGTGTTGCTTGATCTAAAATTGGTACAGGTGTGCCGCGTTATGACCCATATCCATAGCTGTTGAAAATATTGACATATTCCTACAGTTGATTCCTACAGTAAAGTATAGTGCCGAGCTAGATTAGATACAGAGTGTCCCAACAAAAACCTGCTACTTATTTTTGAAGAAGCTTTATTTTCAATTTTACACTACATGTTTTTATTTTTGATCATGTTGCACATAGGGAAACATTTCTACTGTGTACCTATGAAATATTCATGATCAACCTGGGGTAGCTTATGTCAAAAAACGATTCAACCGATTTGACCAAATTGGCGGTTTGAAGCTATGCAACCTATCGTTTGAACCGCAATATCGCTTCGTTCATCCCCTTATGCTTGGTAAAGTAATAATATCTGTATATGAGTCATGCAATACTTATTTTATTAGGCATTTTGTGTTTTAAAAATGTTTTTAAATTAAGATGATAATTCAAGTACGATGATTTTAAATTAAGATGATAATATTAATAATAATGCACAAAGCAAAAGAGCTTCACTGAATGGATTGATATAATTTCTTTATTTTAATAAACATTGGGAAAATTTACTAGAACATGTTGGATATAGCCACTTCATAATTTATATTTACAAGAATATCGTCAGCCTGCTCCGATAATTGCCTAACACATTTTTTCTAGTTCTTAGAAAACAACAAAAGTATGAAACCTGTTACCTGTGTACCTGTTACTCATTTTGCATTATTGATGGATGGATATTCATTATGTGGAATGAGGCTTGTATTGTTGATGCCTCAATTGGCGGGCATGGATGCACTAATCCAAGTCATATAGAAACAGATGAACATACAATACAATACAATACAATACAATACAATACAATACAATACAATACAATACAATACAATACAATACAATACAATACAATACAATACAATACATACAATACAATACAATACAATACAATACAATACAATACAATAATTTGATTAATTCCATGGATTTGTCAATGCAAATTCAATAATGTAAAATGAGTAACATGTGGGAGTGGTCTGGTGGCCCTTTTGAAACAAAGCTCTTCATTTATCAACACTTGTGATTGGTCAATGACTTAGGTATTATAACAGCATGTGCATAATGTAATGAAGTCATGATTTATGCCAAAAACTCAATTTTGCTGAAAAGTGAGTTAGGCAATTATCGAAGCGGGCTGACGATATGGGTGAGTAGATCACTCTGTAACGAGGCCGAATAACAACTGTAGGTATGCAATGACTACAATGTAATACACTTTTCATTTAATATAAGTAGCATAAGTAATTACCGAACCAATTTTTCAAGTTGACTTGATTTAATTTTCATTTTGGAAATTGGGTTCTTTAGGTCATTTTAAAGTTAACTTTGTTTTCACAATTTGTAGATGTTTCAAGATTGGGATTTGTTTAGATAAAGTCCGCTTGATCAAGTTGACTTGATTTTTACAATACACATATATTTGTATAGGGTCAATTATTTCGAGGTGGGCCCACATAAAACAGGTCAGGGGAAATGTTACATGTGAGGAATACTTACGTTTTTTAACACTTTCCACGCGGCTATTAGTTTCACCAGATACAAAACAGATTTGTCACAAACATTTCCAACTTTCTAATTCTTATCTCATGTATTACTGAACCAAAAATAGGCATGTGTGGTACATAGTGTAATGCATATCTCATGGTGATTCCAAATATGGTAATGAATTTCAATAAATTTGACATGTTTGAAACATTTTATGACATTTTGGAATATCCCCGGAGACGCATGTCGCGTTGAAAGTGCTAACAATGGTGTAACTTTTTAAATACACATGCTACACACAGTCATACTATTTTGAAACATCTACAAATTGTGAAAACAAAGTTAACTTTAAAATGACCTAAAGAACCCAATTTCCAAAATGAAATTTGTTCCCCAACATGAGTGAATGTCCATGTAATGAGGCACAAGGCGGCAGTAGCTATTTTGATTTAAGAGCATAACATGAGGAACATGGTCATAATAAGTCAAATTAATAAATACAAATAATTATTTCTGATCTTTGATACATCTATCAAAACTAACCACAGACTCAAATTCAAGAAAATAAATTAATTGTTGCCAAAACTCGACTCCATCTTAATACCATAACGACACCAGAACCATCTCCAACAAGCCAAAGACATTTCCCCTGGTATTCACAACGACAAACACGCCACATACCCGAAAGTGTGTTTTTAAAAAGTGTAATCTCAAAACTTTTGCACAGAATTAAAAACACTTGAATATTGAAACATTTATTCCGAAAACCACCACTGGAATATAAACCACATAGATTACATTCTTATTATACACCTATCAGTTGTAAGACGCACTATACGACCCCCGGGAGTGGTGCGTCACTTTACCGAGGTGCGTCGACTTCTCATGTACCATGACGCACCCTGTGTCAAAAAAACGACGGACCATTGCCATCCAAATACGCGCCCTCAGTCAATTTGTGGACGCACCATTGGTGGATTCTGACGGACCATGACGACGCACCCCGTCGTCAGATATCGTTGACTAAACTCGATAAAACACGATGACTACTGAAAATGAAATTACCTTTGATTCACGGGGATCTGCCCTTATTCGATGTAGTCAACCCTGGCCCTCGAATAATTATATAGACCCCGGACCGGGACCAAATGGACGGAACCAAGAGGAGAACTTTTATATGCACAATAATGTCTGACTGGTCTAAAATTCATAAAATATTTAACTGATTGTCATAAACGTCAGGATGAGGATGAAACAATTTCGAGAACATGTGGGGTGGGGTGGGGGGGGGGGGGGGGCATCCTTCATCCCTTGTTTTTTTTCTTCTTCTTTTTGTCGATGCCGACGCACCAACTATTTATTTGTATTTGTCATACAGGAAACAATAATAATAATAATGAACATTTAGTTTTAATATTCTCTATATAATAAAGTACAGTATTTAATTATTGTCTTTCCACCTTTTATATCAACTCCATTTTTATTGTGTTTATATAATCTTCCCTTTCCAATGGCAATATGATTTTCAACTTGGAACATAAAATGAACTTAACCCTTCATCCCTTGTTATACATGTAGGCTTGCGCCTATTTACAATAAACGGGAGGTAAGTAGAAAATTGGGTTCTCGAAAGTGTATTTTAACCAAAATTGGGTTCTCGAAAGTGTATTAATTTTAAACATTTGAACTTCGGATTGGAAATTACACCTTCTATAAACCATCAAAGAATTTAAGGGGTGCATTTACAAATACCAAAAACATTTCTGATTTAATCAATACCACCCATATACTTTGAGAAAAGGCACCCCAAAAGGCGGCACATACACATATACAGCTATTGTGATAAGTCCCCCGGGGCTCCCCCCAACCCCCACCATGATTCCCCCCAAATGAAATTACAAACTCGATAAACCTTTGTATACTAAAACAAATAGTCAGATATGCCCCCCCCCCCCCCCCCCCCCCCCCCCCCCCCCCCCCCCCCTCCCTGATGACCCCCACATGCGATGCCATAAATTTGATTAAATTTGAATGGACAACACGGGTGATTACGAGTGCTTCCACCGGTAGCAGAGTCTCGGGCCAAGACTGCTGTATACTCCATCCATCGGCTCGTAGGACGATAGTAAGCGACTTCACGGAGCAATTGGCGATGATCGAGTGATTTCAGGCATTTTAGAACATGCGGTATAAATATCGGAGTGATATTTGCGGTATTAAAGTGGAGCCTGGTTGGCGGTATCAAGGAGTTATGTGGTACAGTAGGCCTATAGCGTATATTTAAAGGTCGTATTTTGTTGATCGTAAACAGATGTACACTGTGACGCACCCATGTAAAGTGACGGACCTTTACGCACCCTCCGTCATTTTTTTGACGTACCAAAGGGTGCCACTGACGTACCCTCCGTCAAGAATTATTGGTAAACGACGCACCCACGACGCACCTCTCCCGGGGTCGTATAGTGCGTCTTACAACTGATAGGTGTATTACTATATGTATACGCACTGCCCCCAATAGTCGAGATATGGTAATAATGTTGCCGTTGATTTCCACGGGGGTAATTTGAGTGTAACGCTATAGGAAAACATACAATTTCTTGGTGGCATTTTATTTTTAAAAAATCCCGGATATTTCATCCATAAAATGCATAACACTTTGAAGAGTGGGACTAAGGCTACCGGCTAGCATACCTTGGAGATAGCATACCTTTTAAAATGCCAGTCAGTAAGGTTGGGAACACCGATGTCATGCGAAATACGTGAAACTTTGTACTTGCAGATGATATTTCTCAACGAGAGTAGTTTTAATCACAGAATAAGTAATTGTAGCTGATAAAATGTGTTTCAAGCTTTCCATTGATATCAATTATATGGTATACATTTAAATTTGACCTTTAGTAGGGAATGTACAGCAATCTTAACCGGAACGAGAGTTGCTAAGTAACCACTAACTGGTCCATGCAACACATGGATTATCTGACAACGAGTCTCTAGTCGCCATTGCTTACACGTTATGCATAAGTCTGTTGAATTTCGCGGGTTTGTTTTATTTGTCCTCCACAAACTTTGTTCACTCTGTGTATGAACATTGGTATGTGACCTTACTAAAGTAACATGAGGCACAATGACATAATTGTATGTGGTCAATGCCCTGATTGTGCTAAACAAATGTTGTGGAGGAATAAATTCAACTAACTCTGTTCTTGGTGTTAATGATCCCTTTTTTCCACTGGCGGGCACAACCCGATATCGATCGCCACTGGTATTTCCTTTTCGCGTTCGTCACAATATTATCCACAGTTCATTGCGGTGGTTATATGTAGAGTAAATCCCTCCCGTATCCCGTATTCACTATTTACCCACGTTCTATTTTAAACATATTAAATGTCGGCTATATTATAGGGATGTGGAGATCCAGTTTAGTTTTATAGCATCATGGTCGCCCTCAAGAGTTTATTTTCGAAGACGATTACAAATTAATGATTTGCTCAGCCGTACGGTGTCATACGGTCAACATATATGCCGCAAACTGTAGCTAAAAGTATTGTACGGGCGTTCAAGTTCAACATTATGTGCGACGGTGCGCACGTGTTTTATAAACGTCGATCAGTTACAACGTGGATCCCGCCAAGCCCCAATCCTGGCATACATGGACCGGCTTATTCGTAGTCTTTGTCAAAGACGCCTCTTGAGCCGAGCGCAGCGAGACGTCTTTGTGCATTTAGCTATTCCACTGTGTAAGCATAACGTGTCAATCAAATTATGACATCATCGTAGGACACTATTAACTCCGCCCAATTCTATCGATGACAATGTTTAAAGATACGAATTTATATCGACGACCAAGATGACGTCACATGATAAATAGCATACAAAATAGTCCCATATATAGTGCGAAACTAATATTTTTATTTTATTTTATATTAAATGTGTCTATTACCGTAAATAAAATGGTTCTCTAATTTACAATGTAGCTTTAAATAATAAATAAATATCACTTTTTAGTTTTCGATTTAGTTTATTGAGTTGAGTGGATATCATAACGCTGTAACGACACTAGGGGCCTATATATTATTAAAAACCGTCGCCATCTTCAGAATGACCCAGTGGTGCAGCGGTCTAGGGCGCTGGACGATGTACTGTTTTATCGCAGATGACACTTCTAAGATTCGAGTGTTCGAGTCCCGGCGGGGATGATGTTTTTTGTGTCATCTAAAATTAACTTTTTTTACTCTCAAATTAAATAGACATATTAATAGCACTCTATTTTGCACATTTTATATTATTTTTTTCAATACAGATCATTTAAAAATATTTTTTTGGATCAAATGGTTTTAATTTTCGATTTAGCAGTAGGCCATAACTATTGTATTGAGTGGATAAACCATTTGCGTTGCATACGTTGCTTTCACTTTTCAGACAACTTGTTTTGTATAAACATTGGTACTTTTTGATGTTCCATTATATTAATTAATTACAATATCATTAGTTTGTTTATTAACGAGACTCTTTTTGGGGGTACGAGTGAGCACTTTATTTAATCACATTTTTTTGGTTTTGGATTCGGCTGTTGTGTTGTGTTGTGAATGTGATGTTCGTGATTTATTTTTACATAACGATTGACTATTTATAGTATTAATAATAATTATCCTGGCGCCCCGGGAAAACCAAGTTATTTTGTTGCACTTTTGAATTTGTCATAAATTACGTTTTTCTCGTATAAATTAATAAACATTGGATTTTTTTTAATTTTAAATTATGATATTTTTTTCTTCTTTTTTTCCCCATAGTAAACTTTACCACATATCGCTCACATAACGACTCGGTGATTTTCTTTCAGAAACAACACACTAGTGATCCTCTTGCCGACTTCCACAAAAGTCAACAAAACCAATATCGAGTCTTCTCATCCTTTTGACACTTGTCCACCTAGGTTGAAAATTCGTTAATTCACAGTGCAATTTTTGTCGCTTAGCGGAAATCAAATATGGCGCCGATCATCAGATAGAAAAATGACCTTTTGACATAGCGTTCACGAACCAATCCTTGCGCAGACCGATTCACTATTAATCCGCGAGCCAATACATCGATATGAATTTGAGAGTGAAAATGAATAGATATCGATTGGAGTCGATCATTTTTACAATCGACAAGAAAGGAGATCTATTTTTATATAGGTATGACATCATTATGACATCATTATTAACCAATCAACAAGCACGATTTTTTCAGCTGAAATCTTCGGTAAAACAAAGTAGAATATAACACAAAGATTATATGAGGAAAGGCCTTGTATTCCACAATTTTGATAGAGGGCGCTCACACCTATACAGAATACAGGGCCTTGATGAAAGGCTAGCTTATCCGAGTGACAATTTCAAATCAATTGACCGTGAAGTACTTCAATGCTTAATTCATCTTGCGTGGGAATGAATTATTAGTTATCCCAACAAGGGAACCCATTAATATTTTCGCACACTTATCCAACCTTTTCGGACGGTCCAGGCGCGATTATGCTGTCGTTAGGAAATTGTCACAACCATTTCGCTTCAGCTACGTGGCTGTTGGCTATGCGCACATCCATATCAACCATTTTGCTTCAGCTACGTGGCTGTTGGCTATGCGCACATCCATATCAGCCATATGTTAACAGCAACCCAATATCGCTTATCGCATATATATTATATGCACGCAGCGTCTACCGAGTTCTCAAATGTATTGGGAGCCTACGATCGAGGTTTAGCCGTCAGTCCGAAACCCCACTAATCCGAAACCCCGCTAGTCCGAATTTTTTAGTTTTTAATAAACACCCAACTATAGGCCAAAACCCCTTCATTCCGAATTTTACATTTTTTTAATCACCCCACCAGTCTGAAACCTCGTTCGTTCGAGAAAAAAAGAGTAAAAAAACCATCAGTCCGAAACCCCGCTAGTCCGAAACAAATTGACATACACAGAGAGGTACTCCCCCAATAATATCAGTGGGTAACTGTGAAAATTAAGTTATCTCTAAAATATATACACCATCGGTACCCGATTGATTCAAATTAAAAGAAGAGAAAGCACACGAGAATATAATGTCATATTCCTTAGGGGCACCGGGTGCTACTCTTTATGTCATTATGTATTTCATAACATAAAAATATCTCAAAATCCTAAAGCGATATGACGTCCGGGATGGTTACAAATGAAAGAGATGATAATAAACCATACGATAAATAATCCAGGGTGGGTATTAATTAATGTGCTTCCCATTTGGTTGATGGTATCAGCTTTGTACCGAAGCCAACAACACTTCTGGATGAGTGGTATACACTATGATATTGGGAACATAATTGGAATTATAATTAGTTTGAAGACAAAAGACGTGGAAAGAAACTGTTATTTAATATTAATAATTGTGTAAATATTAACAATTTATGATGGCATATAAGCATGGTTCTAGCAGAATCTATGCCACTGTAATCAATCTCCTATGGCAATTTACATGTATACCTAATTATACAACTGTGTTAGTGTGTTCTAAAAACGCATGCCATGGAGCTGCATGCATGTTGTTCAGATTACATTGCTTTAAAACTTATTGTTCAGTGCTATATAAATATGTTTCGATTGTAATACTAAGACAAAAACATAAACACGCCGCCAGTGGGATTCGAAACCACATCCTCAAAAAAACCACAATCATTAGATGTCAACGACTTATCCATTCGGCCACGTTGCCAGCTCGAAAATCAATCGACTTGTTTTGTATTTTATAGTAGCACCGGACAATGATAATGGTACACTGTCACAGTTTTACCATGTTTTAGGGATCGAACTGTTTAAATACCGAAATAATGACGCATTAGTCTCAATTACACATTTTGGTAACATTTGTTACCATTCCGAGTTGAAAATATACCGTAGATATTCGATATCTAGACAACTTTCTGCCAACTTTGAAACTCTGAAAGAGATGGCGCCCTCTCGCGATTAAAGCCGGCTTTTAAAAAGATCATTCTAACAAAATAATTTCGGCGGCGTTGAAAATGACGTAAATTGTCGCAGTATATAGTCCAGTCCGTTCAATATAATTTTCGGATCAAGAATCTATCCCGGGACCTTTCCAATGACTACATGTATATACGAGTGTGAGTGTCTGGTAACGGGGTAAAACCGCAGACGTGCAATACGGAAAATCGAGGGGCGAGGTCTAGACTCTGGCAGGTCATATTCGACTTAACCAGAGTATCTTTTCTTTTTCACAAATTAATAGTATTTGTTGCTATTCGTTATTTTTAAGGATATATTAAGCAGCTAAATTCAAAATTATTTTAAAAACACTGACTATAGAGAAGATATCCCAAAATTATCAATTTACGTTATTTTGTCACCAGTTAATATTTGTTAGAAGAAAAAATATCGTTATACATGTACATGTACATGTAGGCCTATGATTGATTTTTATTCGAGTGGCGTAGCTAGGTTTTTCATAATGAGTTGGGGTGGGGTGGGGGTTGGGCAAAATAAAAGTGACTATACCAGGCTGGCAACTTTTGAGAATTCAACGAGTCACAACAACTAACTTGAGAGGGATGTGTGAGGGGGTTGTGACAAGCACCCACCCCCCCCCCCCCCCCCCCCCCTCCCCCACCAGCGCGGTAAATCGAGCTTGATTTTTCTCACAGAGCCAATTACACATGTTGAGAGATACTCGATTCAAAATAAAATAACCCGCCAAATGTATAATAGGTCATTCTTTGAAGGTCGTGCATTGAATTGATCTGAACAGCGAAAGCGGGCAACCCTTTGTTACGGGGACGCATATAAGTATAGTCTCTATTCTATCTCCAATATTCTCTATTCAATAACCAGAGAAGTTATTACGTAACACATCTTTTGGAACGGTAAATAGTTCCTCTGGGATGTTATTCATTTCAATCGTTGAATCCAAAGCGTGTAGCCATTATACATGTACATACATGTACTCCTTGGTGTAGCGTGATAGTTAACACGGTCATCAGATTAGACTAGCAGTTGGGAATAAATCGAATGTACATGTATAATTTTATGGTTTGAATGCGAATTATGCCAAGAGACCTATTAATTGTTATTTTAGAAAAGTTACAAATATTGTTTAATTCTCATTGTGCGCTCGGAATCAGATGATATAAAAAATGACAATTATGTTAGCAAAATCTTATAAATAAATAAACAAATGAATTAATTAATTAATGAGGAACACTATGAATATTTTAATGTATAAGGTTAAAAAATGATGAACAATGTTTCACACTAATTTGTTGCATGCGTTTTATATCAATGATGCTTGGCAGTCAGACACCAAACGTAAAAATTAACCGGGGACAATTACGTCTTTTGGTTGGCCTGCGCCACGATTATCAATTTTGATCAACTTAGGTTCATTTGAAGGGAAAGTCATATTTATCCAGGATGCAGTTTCTGTTTTAATAAAATAAACATGATTGTTTTGAGTCGACAAAGATGCATTTTCAATGCGATCGTAACATCAAATGTTACCAATGTTCATAAGCTAATAAACTCGATCGAAATTATGTTAATTTGTATAGGTCACACACAAAACGACGCCCATCAGATAAACCAGTGCAATTACATTATTACCGTCTTTGACATGATTAATATGCTCCCAACAAGGGAAAATATCATTATGTGAAGCATCCTGGACAGAATACAGTAAGATACTCTGGAGGTAGACGATTATAGATGAATTAAAATGCGCGGAGTAAAAATATGCCCCCTTTTCCAACACACAGAGACTAAATCGCTTTTTAACGAAAGGTATTCTGCAGGACTCGAACCGAGGCGGGGAGAATTCAGCAGATTTCTAGTCCATAGTCCTAAACCACTCGGCCATGCCTACTCATTGAAGCGTCTATCGTGTGCACTAAATAATGAACTAGTGGTGTGGTGTTTTTTTTTTGGGGGGGGGCGGGGTTAGGGGGGGGGGGGACAAGTGCGGTGGGATGACTTTCTAAAGGCAATTTTTTTTACGCCTAAGGCTGATATTTTGTCATATGAATTGCACGACGACATCCTCATTTCACGTGAAAATAAAATCGTGTCGTCTACAATAGACCATAGATTCACTAAACTGTGGCAACTGCTGACACGACTGCTAATACATTAGGGCTCGTCTTGTGGTGCTCACTTGAACATAGTCTCCGTGTGGTCTAGTGGGTAAACTCCGGCCACAGAAGCGAGAGGACCCGGGTTCGAGACTGTGTATATTTAATGGTAGTCTTCATGTTATTTTTTATTTCCCCAAACTGTTTATAGTTTCCTGACTTTTATTCAATATTATTTATTACATGGCACGCTGAATACTGATTCACGCTTGGTTGCACATCACTTAAATACCCATTGAAGAATGTTGAGCTTGTCATTCGATCATTTTGCTGCTGAGCAATTATCGATCTTTAATATCATTTTTAGAAGACGATTGATAATGACAACGAAACGATTAGGGCCTACATCTATGCAACTGATTGTGTCACAACAAAAATAAACGCCCCCGTGTAAAATAGGAACTATTTGGGTTGTAAATGAGCTCTAAACACTTTCCATGCGGTTGTTGCTTTTATTGTATATAAACAGCTTGCAAGGTCTATAACAACTCTCTGGTCCAATTAATCCAAAGTATAACTGAACAAAATACTAGGCATGTATACTTGTTTCAATTTTTGAAATATTCTGTGAAATTTTGGAATGTCGCCTGTAGACGCCTGCCGCGTGAAGAGTGTTTATTTAAGTGTAGCACCTTAATATTTCAAACTGATATGAAAATAAAGGAGTAGGTGTAATCTGAGACCATAATAACTAAATAGTATTATGGTCTCAGGTCTAATATAAATAGAAAACATATTTGAATACAAATCTTGCATTATTTTACATTCCAATAAATGTGTTAAAACACATTTATTGGAATGTAAAATTTTTAAAGGTTATAGGGTTCCCGACATTAAGATGTGAAAAATCTTGGTAATAATGCATTTAAGATACTCTGGTGTGTGTCTGGAGGTAGGCAATTACATCCATGAATGAAAATGTGTGGAGTAAAAATATACGTCATTTCATTTCCCAATACACAGAGACTAAATCGCTTTTTGTAACAAAAGGTATTCAGAAGGATTCGAACCGACGCGGGGAGAATCCAATAGATTTATAGTCTAAAGCCTAAACCGCTCGGCCATACTACTCATTGAAGCAACCGTCGTGTTCAATGAATAATGAACTAGTGGTAGTCTATCGAGTTATTCGACCAAAAATCAGTAATTTTAGGATTTTTTTTTTTTTGGGGGGGGGCGTATATTTTATTTGAAATATATATACATAACGTGATAACACACACACTGAAAACTAACAATCAAATGTATATCGTCAGAACTGTTGGAACTCTTGCCCCATATACAGTAAGATGGACTATAGAGGTAGACAACTTTTAGGTCAAGGTCATGTTTTTTATACTGGGTACCTAAAAAAGGTGGATCTGTTACATTTGCACTACATATTATTACTTTGCATGGATATATTTTGGCTATTCTTTATCACACATACTCAAATTTTGTCTTATTTTGATGAGAAAGTATTTGGCCTTTATTTTAAAAAGAAAAATATAAACTACCATGGTTCTGTTAATTACAATAGTTCGTTAAACTTAATTAATCAGGGGTGGAAGAGTATGCGGAGGAGGAGTATGTGGAGGAGGAGGAGTGCATAGTTGAACAAGTATGGTGCAATATACATTGGGCAAACATAAAATGCACTGGTTTCACTCTTGGTACAATTCTATATTGAAAACATAACATTATTGAAGCATATTTGAATTAAAAATATAATTAGTTAATTAAGGAATCATGAATTAGCATTAAATAAGAAGCCCAAACATTTGTTAAGAAACGTAAGTTGGTCGCAGTTTGCGAATGTATGCAAACATTTGCCTGCACCAAACTATCCATTTTAAAAGTATAGAAAGGTTGAGGTACCCTTTTGAATAAATAATTTAACTATTTAATTAAAAATTAAAAGAAGATATGTAATTAACCTCATATATTCTGTATTGTCTGGATGTTAATTAGCATATTTGTTAAATGCGTTTGTGTGGTGTTATTACTTGTTTTTAACTGTGTTACCAAATTAGTAAAAAACTGCTGGTTTTCATCAAGCTTGTAAACTCAGGAGAATTATTAAATCTTTAGGAATGCAACTGACCTGACCTAGTATAGGATGACCAGCATAAGCAGTTTGCCAATCAACATTGGATCACCCTATATGTTGAATACAACTTAAAACGAAAAACTTTTATAATTCAATCTTAAATCAGACTCTTGAAATTTGAATACTGGGTTCAAACATTATGGAAACTGACCTAATTTGTTCATTTGAATGTGCTTTGCACATCATGAAGGTGCAAAAAGGATGAACACAATTAATTGTATACCACTAAACATGTGCCATTGGGGAAATTTGAGTCACCCTGTAGTTAAAGGGACCCTTTTTATTGAACATTATTTGAAACTCATACCACTTTAAGCATTTGCCACTTCAAATTGGAATGTAAAATCATGTTTCAGATGCAAATTTAAATTCATTCAATTTAATGATTTGTGGATAATCATGTTTACCTAAATTAATGTTTTAAACACCCTTTATGTTTAAAATTAACAACTTTACATAAGAAAAGGTTGACTTTCAAAATCAATCAATGTTCATGTACATGTAATTGATGCATTTTTATTTGAAATCTACTTGAATTTTGTTAAAATACTAGTCTTTGTATGTATGTAGTAATAGAAGCATTTTTCCGGAACTAAATAAACACATTTTTAGACACCCTCTATGTCGGATTTCAGATTCATAATGAAATTTGATTTGCATAATGTCTGGATGGGTATTTTATTAAACTACTTTAAATCTGTACTGAACTTTTCTCTCATCACTTCATATACATAGTGGAAGTAATTATTGAAACCCTTCTTTTTTAGAAGATTTTGCTTGTTACACCCTGTACAATTTCGGGCCACCCTGTATAATCAACTTGATTGTATGCTATTTGCATCCGTTACAGTATATGCGCTTTCAGAATATGTATACTTTTACCAACTTTAAATGTAAACTTTTTCAGATTAACTGAAAAAGGAACCTAATTTATGGAAAAAGGGACATGTAACACAAATTGTACCCAGTATAAAAAACATGAACTCAAGCGTTCTGGGTTCTATAATTTCGATCATAATTCATTAACGTTAACACACTTACAAATTTCGATCTCCGAATGATCGAGCATCTAATAATGCAACATAATTAACTAGGAGAATCTACGGGATCTTCATAACAGAAAGAGCTTATCTCTCTAGTTAGTGATCGCGCTAATGACTGACTGAACTGACTATACTACGAACATTAGGCCTACGTACGTCATTTTCAGCGCCGCCGAAATTATTTTGTTAGAATGATCTTTTTAAAAGCCGGCTTTAATCGCGAGAGGGCGCCATCTCCTTCAGAGTTTCAAAGTTGGCAGAAAGTTGTCTAGATATCGAATATCTACGGTATACTTTATTTTAACAAGGAGAACTTAAAAAGGTAATCCGATAATTAAAAAAAAACCACATCCAGACCATTTTTCTCGATCTTCCAATTTTGACCGGCTTTTGATGTGACCTGTCACTTAGTGCTTGTCCTTTTTCAAGTGATATAATATGTGAATAGATACATTCAACGGCCTAGATATTTTAACACATTAAAACCTTATGTTAACGTAACAAAAAAACACCTATCAGAGCATACTTCAAAGTAATATCTCGTCATGAGTTGAAATTATATGGATTCCATCTACCCGATCGTGGGACCATTCAATCCCATAATCGATTTAATAGGTAAATAGATACATTCAACGGTCTAGACATTTTAACACCTTAAAACTTACAGGCGTCTATCAATATGTAACCATGTTAACATAACAACAACAACTGTCGGAGCTAAGTAAATAATTTCGTCATGAGTTGTAATGATATGAATTCCATTGCAATCCCATAATTCAAGGTTGTTTCTCTATTACTTTATTTTATATTTTTAAAGTTTATTTCCTTTCCTCCATATACATTTCACATAGATAATCATATTAACGTAATAAAAACTATATTATTATAGAATATATTTTTCTTTGAAGTTATCACTACATATAAATATTCTTAAATAAAGTATTCTCCGACATTTCATTTATTCTCAGATAGTAGAGGAGGATTGTTTACTGGTCCAGTTAAGCTTATTTCGTGATATAAAAATGGCCCGTGTTTCTCTTACGTATTTAAACACGGATTTAAGCTAAACACGCGTGTAACATTTGTTTAAAGGGGCACTGAGAGATCCTTCATGGAGGGAGCCCTCATTTTTTTCAGAAGTTAGGTATTTCACATATACGTAGGGGCATATATGTACTAACTACCACCTAAAATGATAGCGCTCAATTTGCAGTATTTCATGTGAAATTCGTGGATTAGATAGCGTTTTGAGTTTCGATGTAGATCAAAATTACCCAAATTCATCTAAAAGGCCACGGATGGCTTCTTACTTATTTGTTTCATGTTTATTCAAAATAACCTTGAAGACAACCATGGCTTGTTGCTTGATGCAAAGTCATGACCTCCCTCATTCAATTGGTGGTGATTTGTAACCAAAAATGCAAAAAAAAGGTGAAAAGCGCTAATATACGAGGGTCATTCAATAGGTTCTACCTCCTCCCTCATAACGTCGCTAATAGTAATGTCAACCTCATGACATTTGTCATGATTATAGCTCCGAATCATAGCTACAAATGTGTAGTAAATGATAATTGATATCTGTTTTACTTTTGTAATGACGCGGTCAAAGCCAGAGAGAGATTTTGGACAACGGACACAGAAAATTACCTTAAAAATATACACATGTTTTTGGGTGTTTTTTCGTATTGTATGGTTAGATATAAGAGCATGATTTAAATACTGAAAATGGAAATTAATGAATGATATCTGAATATATTACAGTATTATCATGTATAGATAAGATTGTAAACAATATTAACACTTGTAGGCTTGCAAATAGTGTACTATCAACTCAAATGTATTGCTATGCCTTTGGCATACCAGAATACTGCCATCAGTCAATTTTCGTTGTTACAACTTAAGCCACAATGATGCCTCGAATGTTAAATCTTTATCATAATAGTCACTATATGAGTTTTACTTATGTGCAACCTTCAGAATAGTCAATCAGGTAGTCAATGATAGAAAATTATCGCTTTGACAGACTTTAAATCCCTCCATTTAGTTCGATATATTGAAGATCGCTTAGTTATCATGAAAGTCAAATATGACTTTTACAGGGATCTCTAGGGGAGGGGTAAACTGAATGGTTGTCCTGACCTGGTCTGGCTAATAAAAGGGCAAATTTTATCCAAACCAATCAGTCAACTTTATTGTTTACAGTCTGTTAAAGAGATATTTAGAACGGTTATGATTGACTGATAGGTATGTTTTGCCTTTTACAATAGGCCAATTGAAAAGCAATTCGGCGATATTTTGCTGTTTTTCATCCGTTTCCGTCACACTAAATCGAGGTTTGGTTCTCACTGCATGTCCGGAAAAGTAGAACCAGTGTTCAGATCAATTTACATTGGATTTGTAGCTGAGGTTCCAAGCTACAATCGTGTGATATTTGATAAGACTGGCTCATATATTAATACAGTTATGAGGTAGGAGGTAGAACTTATTGAATGACCCTCGTACCTTCGGAATTGCTGAGAAAATGTCTTTATTTTTAATTGTAACTGATGATTTTTGAAGAAATCTTTTCTAGGTTTCAATGTATCTCCTAAACAATGTAAACATATTGAATTTCATTTTTGGAGAATTTTTTAAAAGCACATTTGTACGATTAATTCACACATTGGATATCAAATTAAATCTTAGACAATCCAATATGTATATATGGTCACAAACACCCTAACTCGGGCAAGTATTTAAAATCAACCAGAGCAAAAAGACGAAATAGAAAAAGACGAAATGGGAGAGGACAAAGTGGTAAAGGACGAAATGGCATTAGGACGAACTCGGAAAGGACGACATGGGAATAGGGCGAAATGACACAAGGATGAAATTGCATTATTACGAAATAGCATAATGATGAGAGGACGAAATTGCAAGAGGGCGAAATGGGAAAGGACGAAGTGGGAAACCCGGGTAATCGTATTTCTATTCATTAAATGTTAGCTTATCATCAAATTTTAGCTAATCGTCTCCTTTCATTCAAGTCTCATGTGGTATGTCAACAAGGCTACGTTAGTCTACCTAAAATTGAAAGCAAACCATTATAGGCCGTACCATCAGCATGTGTTCAGTGAATCTTCCAATAGACCGCGCGTACTGTATTCATATTGCGTGCATACCACGACTACACACACTGGCCGGAACGAATTAGCCCATGAGCCAGTTGTGACTTGATTGTTGCCAACAATTGTGCTATTCAGTAAATGCGGCAGCGGTACATTAACAAGCAATTAATTTCCTCGATTCTTGTTGTATTTTATTAAAAAAATAATTGTAAGCAAATTGAGTTATCTTTATTACCTTGATCTACATATCGTCAGCCTGCTTCGATAATTGCCTAACTCACTTTTCAGCAAAATTGAGTTTTTTGCATAAATCATGACTTCATTACATTATGCACATGCTGTTATAATACCGAAGTCATTGACCAATCAAAAGTGTTGATAAATGAAGAGATTTGTTGCAAAAGGGCCACCAGGCCACTCCAACATGTTACTCATTTTGCATTATTGAATTTGCATTGACAAATCCATGGAATTAATCAAATTATCGTATGGCTGTGTTCATCTGTTTCTATATGACTTGGATTAGTGCATCCATGCACGCCAAATGAGGCATCAATAATACAAGTCACATTCCACAAAATGAATATCCAGGCATCAACAATACAAGTCACATTCCACAAAATGAATATCCATTCATCAATAATGCAAAATGAGTAACAGGTACACAGGTAACAGGTTTCATACTTTTGTTGTTTTCTAAAAACTAGAAAAAATGAGTTAGGCAATTATCGAAGCAGGCTGACGATATGGCAATTCAATTCCTCTTATTTCACTTGATTGTCTGATCTTATTGGCGATAATTTCAGCCACTATGATAAACAATAATGGTGATAAATTACAACCTTGTCTTAGACCATCTTCCTGTGCAAATAGATTTGATATGTGTCCATTATGAGATATACAACTTAAAAGTATTTTTAAACAAAGTAGTTATCCTTTTCTTCATGGATTCACCAAAGTTAAAACTTTCAATAGCATATCAAATCAAATCTCTTCTTATTGTATCAAACACTTCACGAAAATCAATACAAACCATAGCACCTTCAATATTGTTTTCTTTGGTATCTTAAAACATCTTCTATCAGTCGAATACTTAATGCTTAATTTATTATAGAGGGTTATATTTTATTTATTCGTTTTGCTGCATTTTTTAGTCTCTATTTAAAAGTGTAATAGGTCTCCAATTGTCAAGATTGTTTCTCGGAAGTCCTTTTCCTTTATGAATCAGAGACATAATACCAAGTTTATGTGTGGACGAGAGTTTGTTATTTTTATATGCTTCATCGAAAGAAGTAACGACCAATTGGCCTAAAAGATTCCAGTGATGCTTGTAAAATTCTGCTGTTAAGCCATCACAACCGGGACTTTTACCGTTTGCCATTTTATCCAATGATACTTTACACTCATCTGTAGTTAGAAGCCCCTCACATAATTATTTATTATCCTGAGATAACTTGTCCATGTTTACATTTTTGACGAAAGTTTCATATGAATGTTTTGAATTTATACCGGTGTTTCTATGTATTTCCTCGTAATATCGTCATTGCATTTATAAGATCATCTTGCATGACATAAATTGCCATATGGTCGGAACCATATCCTGGAATAATTTCAATATTCTTTACAAAATTCGGAGTAATTATGTTATACTCTTCACAGAGGTATTCATAGTGCATGATTTTTAAGAACGACGCATACTACCGATGTTGGTATAAACCAATATTCTATAGTTGATTTGACCTTTGACGACCTTCTACTCCACGTAAAACGATTGTTCTTTCCATTTTTGTTACGCCAAATATCTACTAGACTGAAGTTATTGAGTATTTCTTCTATTTTACTAATGCACCCCGCTGCATACTGTGTGTTAGTACATCCACCTATTTTATCAAGAATTGGATTAAGCACAGTGTTACAATCACCACCTAATCAGTTTATACTATTTACACCGTGATCCAAGATACTTTGTTTCAGAAACCCTAGGAATCTTTTGCGATCTTTAATCTGCTTTGGGGCGTACAAATTCCAAATGATAATAGTTACCTGTTCTATTTCTACTTTTACTCCTAAAAGTCTCCCTTCTTTGTCTTTCAAAAACTGTTTTCCTTCAATATTTTTCTGTGGATTGATAAGAAGTAAAACACCTTTACTTCCATTCGTTCCATATGACTGCTAAATATGTTACCTTTCCATTCTTTTGTCCAATCGGAATTATCAGTTTGGTTGCAGTGAAATTCTTGTAGTAAAGCAATATCGCATTGTTTACGTTTTATCCAGTCAAGCATAATTAGGCGTTTCCCCTTATTCCGAAGGCCCGAAACATTGAAAGTAATACTGTAACAACTTATCATGAGTTGTTGTTTTTGATTGATAATATACACAATACACTATTTACAGAATAAAAATGGTAAATTGTTTGACAACGAAAACAAAGTACTTATGGTGGTTCATAACTTCCATCACTTTCTAGTTCAGACGAAGACGACTTGGCAGTTTAATATTATGTCATCTGCGATTCTTCGTCTTGACGTCCCTTTTGGTTTCATTTTGATCATTTGGTGATGTTGATATTCTTCTCTTCTTGCTGCTTTTCTTGTTTTCTTCTTCTTCTTCTCGCTTACCGGGTTATTTTTCTGAAGACTCGAAGAGGCTCCGGCCAGATGTTCTCTTATGTCTGATTGTTTCATGGTTTCTTGACAATATTTCATCGGCGTTGTTCGCCATCTTATTAGTTTCACTAGTGTATTGAGTATCCACACACAAAGCGATGAGTCAGTACTGGGTTATTAGGACACTCGTACACTGGTTGTTTATGCTGAACGCAATGACCAGTCACGGTGTATGCAATGGTGGTCTATTCAAACCTCAATAGGCAACAGCGTGTGGTAGCCTCAACAGTCAATTGACATAGACGAAAAACGCCTAGTTTTTTCGCTAATTGTCTGAACAAACGTGTACCAAAGTCTATGAAAACAGTTCACCTGATATCGCTGACCTAGTTGCAGTCTTCGATGATCCAGAACAGTGATAAATGGTCCACAATTTAAAAAAAAAAATCAATTTGGAGAGACGAGTACGTATGTCTTCGATGACGACATCAAAAACGATCAATATTGGTATGACTTGAGAGAACACATTTTAAGCTTTGAAATGATACCATGTTGAATTAAAAAGACTTTGTAACTACAAAATATGATTTGAAAAAATAAAGGTTGTTCTATTGTTTTCTTTATATATCACGAAATAATGTTGGCCTCTATCTTAAAACTGTGTATGCTGCAAACACGTCCTTTTTGACGTGACTGGTCACATATTATAAAGGGATTAAAAGGTCAAGCTCTTGGTTGCTATGGATATTGACCTTTTGACCCCTGTGTATGGCACAATAAATATTGTCAGCGTTAACCCCCCCCCCCCCCCCCCCCCCCCTAAACCCATTTTTGAATCATTGCGCTCAATTGAATACGTTGGTACGCTTATCTTAATCCAAGCAGTTTGATATTTTGAACCCTTGTATGGCGTCCATTTTGTATTTTCGACCACGGATTCCACCCACACTTTTGCTAAAGGTAGCTCTAGTAAACCAGCCATATGGGAGCACCACACCAAATATCTTTCTCATTGAAATACGTGTAAAATTGCCATATTTCAAGACACCTTTTCTACCCTCCGGTTACATTTATGGCATACTTGTCACCTATGACCATTTTCAGTAACATCTCAACTTTAACTTAAGCCTTGTTTCATGAGGGGTTATTAACCTAAATTGTCCGCTACGGACCTGCACACAGCGCTGTAATGCTTGAGCTTAACATACGTAATAAATACACTGAGACTGATATAACTTGTTAATTCTGGTTTCTATTACTTAACGTTTTCGTACGTGTTCCACGGTCAGACCGGTGTTGATATCTGTGCCCATTGTGTGGTTGGGCGTACTGATACCATGGACGGTATCGGGTCTATAGTGATGGGCATATCAATAGAAGGATATTACATCCCTCCCAACCTTTTAATAGAGACAACATTGTTTTTTATAAATTGAAGTTGAAACATAGTTCTTTGAATAACAATAACATGAATAAACCAGGGCAGCATCTACAGTGTCCACAGCATTAGCATTGAATATAGTTTGTTATTCAAGACAGCGTGTGTGTCTTGATGCAGACACGGAAGCGTTAGTTCCTTTGTTTATAATGTTAGCATTTTGGACAGCATCTGTGTCCTCGTCGACAGCATAATTTGTTGACAGCATCTGTGTCCACTTTCAATACAGGACAGCATCTGTGTCCACTTTTGAATACAGGACAGCATCTGTGTCCACTTTTGAATACAGTAACAAACTTTGAACAAACTTTGAACAAACTTTAAACAAAATTAGAGCAGCGTAATCCGTGAGTTTCATAATAAACAGCATGTTGTCTATTTACAGTTTTAGAATACATAAGGTTCCTCTTCAGCAGTATCAGCCTCAGGCTCCTCCTCACCACCACTGCGTGTACCATCTATTTGCTGCGCTAATGCATTCACATGATCGCCTGCGGGCTCTTTTGTTTCATGAATTTGTTCACGCTCGCGGAATCGGGATCGGCACACGCGAGAGTAATGGTTAAACTTTCCACATAAGTTACACCGTCTTCCCTCAGCTGGGCATTTCCCCTTATCAGTGTGAGGGTATTCTCCACCACAGTACATACACTCGCCGTGTTCATGTTGTTTAGCGGTACGTGACCCTTGCCTTACTGCACATACGTTGCCAACCGCGGTCGAGCTTGTGGATATTTCCTCAGAGCGAACTTGTGCTAGTTGCATGGACCGAGCTATGTCTAAGAGTTCAGTCAAGGTCATTTCCTTTTCAAAAGCCTTGCGTCGTAGTCGTTCCGCTGTACATCCATCCACTACTTGAATTAGTAGTTCATGGTTTAACTTGTGAAAGTTACAGTGGGCTGCGATCGTTCGTAAACGTGTCACATAGGCGTCAATTGTTTCTCCTTGGCGTTGCTTTGTACGCCGAAATATTATGGTCTCATAGACCACGTTCTTCTGTGGCGTGAAATATGCTGTTAGCGTATCCGTCGCCGCCTTAAAGTCTTTATCGTCACCAGTGTTTTCCAGTGTTTCAAAAACATCTTGCAACTCTTCCCCTGCAAAGTGGAGTAGTAGTGCTCTCTTCCTTTTTGCGTCATTAATGTTAAAGCCCATCATTGCGCCTTCGAATCTCTTTAACCACTTAGACCAACGAACTGAACTGACAACGTGGTTGGCTCGTCATGCACTTGAATTGCAGGGAGAATTGGCAATTTGGCATCGCCATGTTGCGAACACGTGTGATGTTGCAAAATCTTACAATTTACGTAATTCGGTAATTGTCCAATTTCCACACAAACTCAGTCACGTAAATGAGTCAAAGAAATCCCATCCTCGTCGCCAGTGTAATGCTTGAGCTTAACATACGTAATAAAGACACTGAGACTGATATAACTTGTTAATTCTGGTTTCTATTACTTAACGTTTTCGTACGTGTTCCACGGTCAGACCGGTGTTGATATCTGTGCCCATTGTGTGGCTGGGCGTACTGATACCATGGACGGTATCGGGTCTATAGTGATGGGCATATCAATAGAAGGATATTACAAGCGCCCTCACTTTTTCACGTTTTCTGGCATGCCTGTTCACCATTTAGGCAGGTGCGTACGCCCTGGGCACTATTTAGGTCGATAAATTAAGAATATCGTATTTTATCATTGTAGGTGCAACGGATAGGTCCCATTCGTTCCTTTAAATACAAACATACCATCCCCGGAGAAACAAATTGCACGGAAACCTCACATTTACAAGCCTAGTCTTCGTGCTTTTCCGGAACTATTACAGGATTACACGAATTGCGCATTGATTTGGTGCAGTGCTCCCATATACCAAACATCAAAAATATCAATTAAATATTCTTGATGTTTGGTATTATATTTACGCAGTATACAACCACTACCCCTGCTAAATGTGTTAAATAATAGTCCTAAAAGACAAATCCACTGAGAAACAAACCGTCGCTCAAGCGTTCACGAAGTCACTGGAGGTTACCCGTCTATAAAAAGATACGTTAGACTATAAGTATGTCGATTTATTTGAGCGATTAAGCACGGAATATACAGAGAAAGAGTGTTGCGTGTAGAGATGAGTGCCTTATTGTACCAAACTATAATTTACTGTACAGGGCAAAGGCGGACTACACATATAATAGCACACAAAAAGTTATACAGTTTTGAAAAAAATATTACAAATATCTCCCGTAGAATTTCTGTTTCGAGTTTTAATGGCGTGCAAAGGGAATCTTCTTAGCTTTCGAATAAGCTTTGTTTAATGAAAATCGATGTTCGGTAAGCAGAGATATGATCAATTGTCTAAAGTAGTCATGAAATCCCCTGGGACACTTTGGTTTAATCAATGGTAAAACCACTTGGATGAATATGAATGGAATCGAACCAGGAACATAGCAGTAGAGCGCTCTTGTTAGACAACAATGGCTCATTTCAAGTGGTTAAAAGTATTACAAAGAAGGTAAGGTCTTTACAAATAGTATTTCTTTATTTTATGAATTTATTTATTCAAATGAAATAAAACATATTTGAAAAAGAATTATATTGTTCTCTTTAATGATCCTTGCATGATACCCTAACTATTACAAAATATAAGATTGTATGATATTGTTAAAGTGGCCCAACCCGATTTCTAGACGACTTAGTAGATTAGTCATGAGTGTTAAACGCAAGTAGTTAAAAAGACCAAATCAAATAATTCTGGTAGCCAAAACGGAATTTAACACAGAGTGTAAACGATTTTGACATTGCATGGTTTCAACATTAAATTAAAAATAAAATTATGATTGTATAACTTTTTTTTGTTACAGTCTGTATAGCTCCAGGGACCATCTCATGCTACACCTGACATTTAATTCTCGTTGGTGATTTAATCTTTAGAAATTGGGCGTTTAACATTTACTAGCTTATCACCCATGAAGCAACCATTGTCTGTGCAGATTTTTAATTAAATGACGGCATTGTTGCGGATAATCAAATTGTTACGGGTTACAGAACAGACATTGCATTTTGGTTTTTTTTGCGTATACAAGAACTATTCAATACTGCATTAAAAACTATCATTCTATAAATAGTGATAAAGGTATGAAGTATAGGTCATCCCATGAACTATCTATCGGCAAACAAACAATTGCATTGACTTTTAATTTAAATGTGATTACACAATGATCTGAATTATCGAGGTTCAACGCCCGATGTCGTTCACAAGGCACGTACTACAACAATAAATAGAAAGGGTTTTTTTCTCTTCAATTTGTGATATTGGAACTTATCCTCAAACTACAAATGTGAAAGTCATCGGTAACAGAGTTAGTGGTCATTGTGTGATGTTGTTTTAGTGATAACAGATGGTGCTAATCATGGCCTACCTTTGTTGTTTTATGGCAAAGTTGGTAGCAAATTGTACCGAAAAGATTCATCCAAATGTATATCTAACCTGTTGGGTCAAAAAAAAATATTGAGCAATCCTCTTACATGTCTTACAAAATGTATATGGTCATACGTTTTAACATATCCAAAAATGAACTGTGTAGGACTTAAAATAAAATGGTAGACTATCACCTTAAGCTCTTAATGTCAATGTGGTAAGGGTAGCGCGTTCAATCATATCGAAAATGCTTTCCAGATATATGACTGGAATCGGAAAGGTCAAATATGCAAATTCTTTTTCAAGATATCTGCCAGTTCAGTTGTCTCAGCCACGAGCTTAGATGCCATATAGAGAGTTTTAAGGCAGCAAGTTAGTTTTAACAAGCTCCGGTGAGACGATTATGATCATGATGTTAGCCGCTTGAAACACTTGACTTGAAACACTCGACTTGAAATTATCTCTATTCATATCAACCGTGCACATCAGGAATCCAAAAACTAATTTGTAAAATTCGTTTTAAGTGTAAAAAACAATTCTAGAGATTTTCCACGGTTAATCAAGATGGCGTACAAAATGTACTTACTTTCAATGATTAAATTGCTTAAAACACATGATTGTATAAGATAACATATTTAAAAGTTCGGAATATAGTTCATAGCTGTTTTGTTCTGTTTTATCAACATTAATCTAAATCAAGATGGCCGACGAAATTGTTGCCATAAACATCAATATACCTCATATCATTAACGCATATTGAATAGTATTCTAGTATTATGATTTAGAACAGAAGAGAGATATTTGCGAGATTCGTGAATTGTTTATCCTTTTCCAAGATGGCTGCCCATATGTTAACTTAAAATGTGTCAAAAGACCAGGATTTGACATAAGACAATCCCTATATTGAATGGTAATTGGGTTAAAAATGATAGAATCAATTGTGAGTTAACAAATCGTGTAAACAAAGGCAATGCCACCGGAACTGACAAACGCCATAAGTGTTCTGATAAGTATTAAATCTAGTATGTCAATGCAATGTTATGATAGCTTGTACTAGAAGTTGAAGGATGTACCATTTTTGTTTCAATTAGGTTAAGGTGATGGTCTGCCATAACAACTTTTTTTTGTCATTTTAAGTCCTACAAAGTTCATTTTTGGATATGTTGATACTTATGACCATACTAGAGGATTGCCGGATATTTTCCCCCCAAAATTCATCTCATTTGCATAATAATGGCGGCCATCTTGGATTTTATCGGCTATTTTATCCCGGGGTACTCCTGAGAATACGCAAACATTTGTCGTTGATTTTTTTTCAACTAAAAATATGCTTATACACATACATGTTGGGATGATATAGCCCTTTTTCAAATTTGTGTCCCAATTTTCAAATTTGCAATTTTGTTGACGATAAATATTAAAAAAACATTTTTTTAACTAAAAATGAGCATTTTTGAAAATTAAAATGGCTATGACTTTAAAAAAAAAAGAATAAATATGCAAAAAAGGCTATGTCATCCCTTGTTGAACTATTTATTCTAGTTCCATTCGAAATTTCAGCTTCATACATGCTTCCGTTTTTGGAAAATAACCCCGGGATTGATCGAAACGACCATTTCGAGAAAACAGCGTTTGAAGTCTAGAAACACTGTTTTTAATTATTATGCAAATTAGGTAAAGCATTTACATTTTTGAAACCATATTTAAAAATACTATTTGAATTATCACAATTGTTGGTGGTATTTTCATGGCAAAATCTCCTTTATGGAATTTATAAGGAACATAACGTTAAATATCAGTGGTTGAAAACAAGGATATATATAAGATATTAACAAAAATATTTACGAGAAATGCGATGGATTTTCGACTTTGATTTGACGTAACTTTGGAACCACTGCTCCGATTTTGATGAAATAAAAAGTAATCAAAAGTTGGCTACCAAGTGGTCACAGGTTTCTGTTTGGAAAAGGGAATATTCTGACATAGGAGACGCAATCGGTTATATATCTGACTTTTTAGTCAGTTATGATTATTTGTTTTGTGAAATTCCAAGGCTGACAAAAATACCCTAGAATAGATGCTCATAGCATATAACCACCAAATTGCCAAGCCAATTGATATTAGAGATTTTAAATAGATTTGGCGATTAGAAGTCATTGGAAATGTAATTGAGTTCCTACATTATTGTGTTGATTGAAGCATGCGAGAAAAAAAAATCGGTGTTTTGCAGATTAGAAACCTGAACTTATCAACCTACTATCAGAGTTGTCACTACCACTAGGCTAGCTATAATATTAGTTACCAGTGATGTGACAACCCTGTATACCAATATACCACAGGATGAATGCATTGCAGGGTCAGTCAAAAAGAAGTTGTACGGGAATGAATATTTGTTTAAAAATAGACCAAACAAATTTGAAAAACCAATGAGACACAATATTTATTTGAGCAACTTATTCCGCTCATCTGACAAAAGAAATCATTGAAATCGATATCAGGAGCTATGCCTGTTTTAATAAAAGAACCACTTTTTTAGCTGTCCACGAAACTCTTAATTCTCTTGATATCTTCCCACTCTAAGTGGGCAGCAAAATGTACACACGGTCATTCATATTCAAATAAGATTAAAGCCCGGGAGTTTCAAACACAGGTGGGAATGGTGTGCCTAAAATAAATAATCAGTGACTACAATAAGACTTTAACCTTCTCTTTTTCAGTGAAGAATTCTATGTTTTTGCATTATGAGGAATTAAACAATTACTTCCTGATGTGATAATGATGAGTTTTTAACATTGTCTTTACTTTGTTCTGTTTTACGTATCGGTGGACAGCTAAAAAATGGGTTCTTTTAGTATAATAGCTCTAACTCTGGATAGGAATGATCAATTTCAGTCATTCTTTCATTTAAGATGATCGGAAGAATATTCCCGTCAACATTTTGCTTGAATTTAAGGTCAATTTTCTTTTTCTATCTCAGGAAAAAATATTCAAATTCGTACAGCTTATTTTGACTCTGTAGATTGGAAAACTCAAACATCAAATACCAAATACCGAAACCACCGTCACACCTTGTGCGTAGAATTCAAACCGTTTTGAATTTGATGGTTAATTCTACACACAAACCTACGGCGCGGGATTACGGGTGTAAATATCGCCTCTTATTATTATAGTCCCACGGTGTTCGGTGTTTGTTTTTCGGGTGCTCACTGTTGTTAAATGACCATTGAAGTGGCATGAGACAAACTGACAATACTGGTTCGGTTTTCGAAAAATCAATAAACTAACTTCTTGTTTGAAAGAAATCCCTTTAAAAAGGGATTCGTCAGCACAACTAAGCAAACATGGTCGTTTCTGTAATATTGAATTGAACTGTTAATGAGAAGCAAGAAACGTGAGAAGGTAAGTACTGGTTATGGAGGTATTTAACACAATATGTTTGAAAACACAAGTAAATAAATCAAGAAGCGACATATCGTTGTTATTACTGATGTTTATTAAGTTTTATTGTTATTAAGTTTATTATTAAATAAATGGAAGGTGCTCGCAGACGTGTGTTAAAGAACGCACCTGTGAACACCGGACCTGTTCTAGAATACATGGTGTTCTCAAACTGATACCAAAAAGGGTGTTAAAAAGGTGTTCCTTGTTTATAAACACCGTGTTCAAAATAGAATATGATACATTTTCAGCTGACTAAATCCTGTAAAGATATTATATTGTTTAAAATATGTGTAAATATTTATAATATACAAACCTTGAACACCTTTTGGTGTTAATAACCAGAACACCTTTTTGGGCATTCTCAAAAAATTGAATTGAAAACAAATTTGAATTAGTGGATGGAATTTATGATCCGTTGGGTGGCTCCGGAAAAAAAGAAGAAACAAAGCTTACTTCGAATTATAGCTAACTAATTTGACTTTATTTGAAATGGTCCATTCTGACACTTATTTAATGAAGTTATGATCATCCCGATAAGAAACCGTTTCGTATCATTCTCCCTGTAGATGTGGTAAACATGCGCGCGTTTTACTTTCATCAGACGTTTTAGACATCGTATTTTGTCTGTTGCCAGATTTTTGGCTAATTTTTGACGGGCCACCTGACAAAGAGGGCCATTAGTCTCTGCTTCATTCACTGACTATAATGTGCCCATAATATTTCAAGCCTCATTGCGCTCTTCGTGGTTTATGGTTCTATTTCACATAATACGGACTTCCTGATAAACTTATCTCTAAATTACAACGTGTTCAAAACTCAGCGGCAAGACAGGCACAAAGAAACGTGACCATATAAATCACGTCATCAGAGATCTCCACTGGCTTCCTATTAAGAAAAGAATCGTGTTCAAGCTCCTGCTCATTGTGTATAAATCACTTAACAATGCTGGTCCAAGTTATGTGTCTGAATTGCTGAAACCTTATATTCCCACGGCAACCTTCGCTCTGGCTCCCGTGAGTTTCTTGTTGTTCCAAAAAGCAAAATGAAGTCTTTCGGTGATAGAGCTTTCTCCATCGCGGCCCCTAAATTATGGAACACTCTCCCAATGGACATACGTCAGGCAGGTTCAGTTCAGGAGTTCAAGTCGCGACTTAAGACCTACTTGGAAATATAATTGATGTGTTTTTGTTCATGATCTTTCATTTCATTCATAATGCATTTTTAATGTCATACACATTCATATCTCTTGTTTAAATATGCATTTGACTCTGTGTATGTTTATCGCTGTTTTTATGCTCATTGTTGTATTTTTGCTTTAATCTTGTATTTATATGTTGTACAGCGCTTTGAGTTTAGATCTCACTAAAGTAAAGCGCTCTATAAGTGTGTGTTATTATTATTATTATTAAACCTAATTCGTATAAAATTGTATACAAGTATGAACACATTTGTACTCGCTACGCGCGCATATGTCAAGGAATATCATTTTATAAGTCTATTTAAAACAAAAATATACAACCTAGTGATGTAGCCAAAGGGGTGTTATTGTCGGTTGTGTCGGGTTGAGATTGGCACCATTGTTTAATTTGACCACATGCCAAGGGGAATCATAGACTTATGAACGACTTTCTTTAAAATATGAAAGTCCCCAACCACACGAACGGCCGTTAATTTTGAATGCACCCCTGATATCCCAAGTGGGGTGCAACTATGCCTTTTATATACTGATTCACTTCACACTATGTCCCCCAACTATCTGTTTGTGAAACATGCGCGCGTAGCACGCGATATTTTTTAAATATTTACATGAATCGTGGCATAATTAAGGTGTACTTTGGTTTAAACAGACTTCTAATATAAAAATCATGAACATAATGCGCGCGTTACGCGCTAACATCTGCTATTTTATATCAATTTACTTCCGATTCCCCGACTGACGTCTTCAAATTAAAGTAAAATTCATTTGAAAATGCCGAAACTTGTCGAATGGTGCAAAACGGCCAAATGATTGTCAAATGTGGTGTAGGGGATGCATACCCCCCTACTCTTTTTTGACAAATCAACTACTCATGCAACAATGTCTATCTCTTTATGTTCCAAGGGGTGCCTCTCAGTGGCGTATCTGGGGTCGGAGGGGATGGGGGGGGGGGGGGGGGGGGTAAAGGATATTTTCCCCCGGTGAACACCAATTCGACCCTATTACGTAAACAAAGGCGCAGCTGCGTATTTCAGGGAATGATGCCTAAACTTACTACGCGCACACCGTGCAAGCTTTTAGTCACCAAAGGTCCTTCAATGTGAGAGTGCTCAAAGCTTCTAAATAGGCCTATAGGAGCTGGTAAAGGAGCTGTTCTACCAGCTCCAAGCTCCTGAGACTACCAACTGTGTTACCACCATCTGTGGTATAAATAGAGATGAATATGAGGACGATATAAGGTGGTCGTCACGGCGACAAAAATATTGTACAGCCTATATAAATATGATACAAATATAATTATATTACATAATATTCTGCTAACCCAATACAAGTATTGCTTTCTCGATCAAAAAGGTTCAATTTCATTTAAATGCACTTAATGGGTGATCATTGGCACACTACTACACAACGAAAATGCCACACAAATATAAACGAGTTATGACTAAGAAACCCCTCCTATAAAACCAGTAAAAGGGTAAGCTTTAGAATAGCCTACCATTTTTTTCCTCACTGTGTAAGTATATTCATGGGTCATTCTTTAAAAGTCCCCATTGAAGTCATGCAGTGGTAAGGGTGTAGGCCTACTATAAGGACCCACTATAAGGGGGGTCTACCCGCTAGTCATAAGGGTCGCTAGTCATTACGTGCATTTTCCTATACCACGAGTGCGCTAGTCATAAAAGTATCTTAAGGTTAGGGTTAGGTTTAGGGTAGAGTTAGGGTAGGTTTAGGGTTAGGTTTAGGGTTAGGGGTAGGGGTAGGGTTAGGGTAGGGTATGGTTAGGGTTAGGGTTATGGTGTCCCTATCCAGTTCCAATGCATAGAAATGGTCAGGGGCGTAACTACTTTTTTTGAGTGGGGGGGATGAAAATTATCAGACTCAAATACGGCAGGGCTGTCAAGTTCAGAGTAATGTTCAGAGTGAGACTTTTTTAACCTCAAAATATTTTTTTACTCGCTACGCTCGTAAAACTATTGCCCGCCTTTTGTAACCCAAATAATACACTTTTTACAGATTGGGCTCATTTTGTAGCCCAAAAATTCAGGAATAATGCACTTGTCAATTGTCATTTTATGCCATCATATTTAGGACTTTGGACCAACTATGTATTCTCTTATATACACTAGCCTATTGTGACTTTCTTTTCCCTTGTCGTCATTGTTTTCATTTTAAAATGATAAAATCCAAACTGCAATGAATTAATTGAATGTCCCAGTGTGGTTGTGTCCAGTGTGCAGTGTGTGAATCTTTACGCCCACCTATTTGTTTAAATACGTCACTTTTAAAATTATTGGTTATGAAAAATCTGGGGGGGGGGGGGGGGGGGGGGGGGGGGGTGATTACATTAGGCATCCCCCCCAGGTAAAAATCTGGGGGGGGATATATCCCCCCATCCCCCCCCTGTTGTTACGCCAGTGGAAATGGTGGGGGGTGATATAATGACGGACTATTTGGTATAGATATTGACCCCGTGTCACAATGTGTATGGAATTTCCACAGTGTATTTTCTTTCATATTTTTCTTTCTTTCTATGATTACGCGCTGATCCATATGAAGTTAACTAGTGTCTGTCGTGAATACCAACTATCCTCAGTGAAAAACGCCCAACCTATACATATTTAGGGTAATTAGTTTTATTTTGTGTGTTTTCCCCTGTTTATTATAATTCCCTTGTCGTGTTATTGCATGTGAGTGTGATTAGTCATCTTGTCTTTATCCTCCAAAAATATCCTTTGACAGTATACATGTTCGTTCATAATACCAAGGCATAAATGGTGTTAACACATCTCCCTGCACAACACATTTCACAAAACGTTTAAAATGTCAACATTATTGAATTTCATTACCATAGTTAGAATCACCATGAGAAATGCATCGAGATAAGTACAAACATGCCTAGTATTGGGTTAGTAATCCTTGAGATAGACTTTGAGTGGGAAGGGTTTCTAAAAAATCTGTTTTGTATTAAATTGGTATTGAAACTAAAAAGCCGCGTGGAAACTTTCCACGCAGCTATTAGTTTTACCATTTCAGAAACACGTTTTTTAGAAACCTTTCCCAACTTTTAACCTCAAGAATTACTGAACCAATACTATGAATGTTTGTACTTCCGTTGATGCATTCCTCATGGTGGTTCCAAATATGGTCATGAATTTTAATTATTTTGTATTTTTGAAACATTATGTGAAATTTCGAAATGTCGTCTGCAAACGCCTGCCGCATGGAAAGTGTTAATATTGATTGATGTATATAATTATGATGTATTTAATCATATATAATATATATTTATTGCATTTATTGAATACGGTTTAACACTATTCGTCCAAAAAAATTAATGATTTAAAGTTGTTTGATCTAGGCCTATATACGTACAATGAAACAAACCAAGAGTTGTATACATGTTAAAGGGAATACAGAATGAATGCAGTGAAACAGTAGCAGTTGTTGCTGTCGTAGGCCTGCTCGGTCAGGCATAATTACAGTTTTATTTCAGTGATGTGTTTGAGGCGGCGCCCTCAATGTTGATACAAACTGGGATTTGTACATGTTTACAATTGTATTACATGTATGAACTTGCACTTCAGGATTCAAGAAAATCAGCCCTCTTTGTACAACAAAACATTCTGATCTACGGCTTTGACAAGAATTTCACATTATAAAGCTCTATAAACTGTCACAATATAAATATGCAAGGCATAAAGGCTGCTTTCATGATTTCGTGAGTGGTCAGTGGCAACATCAACAATGACCATGATTAATGTTCACCTTGAATTCTGAAGTAGATTATTTAAAAAAAGAAAGAATCGTCAACACTATTGCGTATCCCTTTAAGCATCAATAGGCTGAATTGTAAGTACATGTATAGTGCTTAGAATAGTAACCTCATTTTGAACCCGCCTTGTATAAAATGTTAAGAATCTTAAGAAATGTTTTCAGAAGTGCAATGATCAATTATATTCAAAACTGTATGTAATAAATACAATAAATAGATATTATCATTTACTTAATTATGACACTTACATATATACTAAACACAATTTTCAATTTCATAAGATACGATGAATGAACAAATCATTTTGGTCAAAGCAATGTTATAGGCCTACTATTTAGGTAAGCAACATCACTGCACTATATAATTGGCATCTGTCCAATCTTTCGCAGGGAACATTAGTTAATTATTAGAAGGAAATACTACAGGGTGAGTCAAAAAGGCTGCAATAGTGGAAAGAAGCCATTTTGTTTTCAAACCAAAATGAATTTTAAAACTTTTAAACGTTGCAAGAATGATGTATTTAATCCTAAATTTGTGTGAAAAGTAAAGTCGATTGCATTTTTCGTTTGTCTTTGGTGACCCTCTTTGCTGCACAACCGAATTTACCTGTTTGTCCACGAGCACAGTGATTTTCATTTGAAATGGCACACATTGCATTTTCATATTTGAATATCCCGCCAACAAAAAAATGGAAAATATCAGTTTGTTATTAACATTTAGAACATTATACGCTTTCATAGCATGGGTATGATAATAATTGATTATGCTAACTCACATGTAAACAAGAAAGGATGCATCAAATTCCAATAACATCACAAATGAACTCAAGTTTCCAAATTTGAATGAGAGACACATTTTGCGATTTGATGCATATTTTGAGTATCTCGTGGACAAACGTGTGAAATAGGTGCACTGGTCAAAAGGTTCACCAAAGGCAAGCGGAAAATGTAATCGACTTCATTTTTTTACACAAAGTTAGAATTAAATACATCATACTTGCAACGTTTAAAAAGTTTTAAAATTCATTTTGGTTTTGAAAACAAAATGGCTGCTTTCCACTATTGCAGTCTTATTGACTCACCCTGTATATAGATTTATAGACATTATTTTGCAGTAAATCACGTTTTATCCAATTCAATATACCACACAGAAAATACAAAATACAAAGTCACGGTTGGAAGCTTAGGGAAGATTTAGCGTAAAAACAAAATTCAATAGTCATTCCTTAACGCTTTCCACGCGGCTATTGGTTTTACCATATTATTATATTATATTATTATACAAACGAGATTTTCAGAAATCTGTCAAGGTCTATTTCAAGGAGTACTGCAACAATAATAGCAGGCCCGTAAGACACTTTTTTCAAAGGGGGGGGGGGGGGGGGGGGGGGGGGGGGGGGGGGGGAGGGGGGGGGGGGGGGCGTTTTCAAAAAAAAAAATCACCGGTAGTGATAGAGCTAGTTTTTTCCGTCGGAGACACGCTGATTTTATAATTTTTCTGTTCCATTATGGTGTCATACAGTAGTTTACCTTTCTTGTTGGTCGACGCACAGAAATACCGGAAGTAGTTTTTGGAGATATTTATGTAGTTTTTGGAGATATTTATGTAGTTTTTGGAGATATTTTTGAGGGGGATTTTTTGGGGAGGGGGGATTTTCTCTGTTGTTGGTCAAATTCGTCACCGCCCCCCCCCCCACCCCCCCCCCCCCCCCCCCCCCCCATCCGACGGGCCTGAATAGGCATGTTTGTACTTATTCTAATGCATTTCTCTTGGTGATTCCAATTATGATAATTAAATTCACTAATTGTGCCATTTTTGAAACATTTTGTGTCTTTTTGGAATGTCGTCTGCAGAAAGAGTTACCATAAAACAAAATTCAATGTAGGCGTTCCTTAAACTGAAGGCAGTCAACCAACAGATCTATACAAACTAGTCTTCTTTTCTGTACGAAAGTTAGACTTGTGCAAGTCTGCCATGGAGTGTAGTGTCGTCCCCTTTCTGTAATCCATTTCTTTGGTTTGCATTTTCATATATAGTTATTCAATTTCATTATTTTTCTTTTCTAAAACCAGATTAACTACATTAATCGGCCGAGTGCACCAATGACGGGTAACTTAATAGGGAGAGTAGTTATGCTCTAACTGTAGCATAACTTACTAACGATGTAATTCTTAGAGCATAACTGGCGAGTAACATCAGAATAGCAACTAGTGAGGTAAATATCCACATTAATCAGCATCGTCCCCTTACAAAATAAATTGTCGCATATGCAAAGTGTTAACCTATAGTTTATTGTATAATACTGACGTGAGTGGTCCTCCGTAATATTTAAAATGTGTCGTCACTCGCTAGGTCATAGGTGAGTGTACATAATTAACATAAATAATCACGTTGAGTCTGCCTGCGTTCCGAACAAAAAAATGACGGTATTTCTTTGGCCAAAAATTTCGAATTTGTTCAACGCTTTTTCAAAAATAAGGACTATCAAGACATTTACAAACATATTTTGGGCGAGGGGCACACACAAATATTGCACCAAAAAGAACAATTTTAATGACAAACACAAGCACCCGATGCAAACAATTATATACAATTATAACACAACTCTTAACACAGATACTTCCGTGGCGTGGATACCGTGTCCTTCGCTTGTTAACCCGCTAGGACCCCGGTTCGATCCCCAGATAACGCACGGCAAGATTTGCTTTCTTTTTTCGTTCTTCTAGTTTTACCCTTCCACTCACAATAATGTTGAAACTTCAGTTTTTAATTAATAAAACAATAATAAGTTTATTTATTTATTTATTTATTTATTTATTTATTTAGTCATTATTTAAGATCCTTGGACAATTAGTACATTTTGGTCAAAATATGACCCAAGGTCGGTGCGATTAGTGTTTGAATGGGCAAAAGGAGTTGATCTAAATTTTGACTAAAAAAATCCCCAAATTGCATGAATGGATTTTCAAAATATAAAATATTT
>CM069454.1:2112499-2151523 GCA_035610835.1 Ophiura sarsii | reverse complement strand
TCTATAATATGAATTTCAAATAACTTGCATGTAAAATCTGAGTGCAATATTTTGAGAAACCTAATGTTTGAAATCTTAGGCCATAGTTCCAGTTTTAATGTGAAATATTTTGTTTGTGAAAGAAAGGAGAAGTTTAGGCCAAATTAAAGTTTAAAATGTGACTTGATATGAATTTTGTTGCCATGTTTCCTTTTACTTTGTCATTTATTGGTTATAAAATATTCACGATAGAAGTTCTTTAGATCTTTTGGTTGAGCAGCGAACCCAACCTCTGGTAGTTGTTGTCCTTAATCGAGGGTTCCATGCCATCCGCTCGGGCCTTATCTTTTGGAACCTCGACTGAGGAATAGCGGCTGCCAGGGGGATACCCCGGTCCGTTACAATAGCTTTAAGAAAATAAAAACATTAAGAACTTTAATTTTGAAAAACTTCTGTAAGATTTGATTTAAGTGAAGTATGTATGAAATTATTGATTTTTATTGTATAAAATGATTTGATGCGATAAATATGAAATATGAATTAAAAACAAAATATAAAATACAGGGTGGTTCAATAAAACCTTTTGTTTTTTGAAGCCATATTTTTTAAAATTCTGTAAATTTAAAAATAAAAAAAATCAATATTCATCAACTATTGATCTTGACCATCTATGCTGAAAATATCGTTACAAATAACCATACGGTTGCAAAATAACAGCTATTTGAACAAAGTCTGTCCCATTTCACTGTGTCCACGGGTACTGGTTTAGCTGTTATTTTGCAACCGTAAGGTTATTTGTAACGATTTTTTTAGCATAGATGGTCAATATCATATAGTTGATGAATATTGAAAGAAGAACAAATTAAATCTACAAAATTTTAAATAAAATGGCTTCAAAAAACTGTCAAGGTTTTATTGAACCACCCTGTATATTGTCACTAGCAGTATACCTGGCTTTCTTTACGACTATAATACCCCTGTATTAATTTACTATGAATCGTATGTGCAACCATGCAACACTACCCATGCATGACAGTTTCAATTTGAATTAGCCCGCTTTGGGGAAATGGGCAGTGATCAATACGGTACAAATATGGTATATACATGACATGCGTTGATAACCTTCAGTCATTTCTCCCGTATTAAATATAAAATACGTATTTGAAAACGTCACGGATTTTCATTAACTGGTATTAATTAATCATGGGCTAATTTTGTTTTTTGAGGCAAATTTGGTTTCGAAATGTTGCAACATTATTCATCCAAATGTCTATCTAGCCTGTTAGCTATGTTTCCCCAGACACGGCCGTCACGAGTAGATAAATGCTACTTATTTACACGATCTAGATTAACCCTAACCCCCCTGAGTGCTAACAAATGCTCTGACTAATAAAGTCCCTGACTTATAAAGTATTTCATGATTCATATACAGATATTATTACTTTATCAAGCATAAAGGGATGAACGAAGCGATATTGCGGTTCAAACGATAGGCTGCATAGCTTCAAAACCGCAAATTTAGTCAAATCGGTTTAATTGCTTTTTGACATAAGCTACCCTACGTTGATCATGGATATTTCATAGGTACACAGTAGATATGTTTATGTTTCCCGTATGTGCAACATGATCAAAAATATGTAGTGTAAAATTGAAAATAAAGCTTCTTCAAAATAAGTTGAAGGTTTTTTTGGGACACTCTGTATCTACTCTAGCTCGGCACTATTATACTTTACTTACTACGTACTCATTGAGCCAACTATGGGATTGGGTCAAAATATTCGAGCCAACCATAGGAATATGTCAATATTTTCAACAGGTTTCCATTTCTTGCCAGTGACAGTTTACCCATAAAGAAAATTCATAGGCATTTTACAATCCTATAATTTTATTGTTCCTGCTTTATTAAACATCGTGTTTAATGTTAGACCTAGACCTATATTTCAGTTTCTTTTTCAGTGGCGCTGGCATAACGAGGGTCAAGTTCAGGTGGCATGTGTTGGCCTTTTACTTATGATAAAATCGCAATTCGTTACGTGAATTGTATTGATCAGAAGCTTACCTGATTCCGTCCCTTTTAATATCTGAAGTAGAAGAAGAGAAAACACGTACAAACAGCTGCGACCAAACGACAGGTGATAATTAAATCTTCATCCCCATTTCTCGCTTTCTCTCTAATTTATCCAATCTTTCTTTCTCCTTTACTAAGTCCTTTATCTAGGGTGGATGTCGATCATTACACCCAGAACTCATCAACTGCGCCACGGTGCATTTTAAAATGATGACATTGATTAAGACCTCTGATGATAGCCGCAGATGTTGCGCACATAAATTAATACACGAGCGTCTAATCTTTGTCACCCGGTTCAACGCGCACGCGTAACAATTTTGTTTGCCAACTCAAAACATTCCACGTGCGTTCGCGCTCATCATCGTCGCCAGGTTCCATTTTTGTCTTCTTTTTGGCCTATTTACGATTTTTCGGATCATTTTGTGGAAATTCACGTTTGTTGAATTTAATAATCCCATTTTGTTGCATAATTTGGTCAATAAATTTAAAAAAATCAGATATAAAAAAAAAAAACGGAACCCGGGTAATTAACACTCTTTGCACCCATTAAGTCATCAACCGATCCCAACACAGTAACTGCTAGTCTCAACAGACGAATGGAAAGTGACCTTTAAGCCTACCAAATGCAAGAACATGGTAATATCCAGGAAAAGATCCCCATCTGAACTTGATATCTACTTTGGAGAGTACAAACTACCATCTACAAAAGAACTGGATATCCTTGGCGTCACCATTGACAGCAAGCTGACCTGGTCAAAGCACATCTCAGGCATTGCAACTAAAGCTGGTCAGAAGCTTGGCGCTCTACGCAAATTTGCAAATAAACTGGAGGCTAAAGGTAGATCTACTGTCTACAAGTCGCAAGTCCGCAGCATTATGGAGTATGCTTCACTAAGCTGGGCAAATGCTTCACACACCATCCTAAGCCAGTTTGACAACATCCAAAAGAAGGCACTTAGAATCATTGGAGTTAATGAAGCTACTGCTCGTTCACAGCTCAAAATTGACAGCCTGCTTCACAGGCGACAGGTAGCAGCTGCAGCTACGGTCTTGTAAAAGATGCATACTACCAACTGCCCACAAGATCTATCAGGGTTACTTCCCACACCATATGTCCAACGCCGTGCTACCCGTTCGAGCATATCAATGCCAGTCCATGCTCTGTCTCTGCCGACAACCAGAACTCGCTGCTTAGACAGAAGCTTCATTCACGCTGCTGTTCCCTTATGGAACAGTCTTCCAGACGATATTGTTGGCAACATCTCAGCAGCTGGAATCCAGGCTTTCAAGTGCCGTGTGCACGGACATCTCCTCTCAAACTCTTTATTTGTCATAGCCTTCATACTCTTTCATGACACCCTTCATTCAAGTCCTTTCAACATCTGACTGATACATAATAATGGCATGGTGGTCATGGGTTAAGTGTAGGTTAATGCCTGGTTGGGGAGATGGTGGATTGTCCTGTAAAGCATGTAGCCAGCTGGGTTGGTGATACGGCCACGCCCCAACAGGTGACAACAGGCAGCTCCTGGTAGATTTAGTTCCCAAGTTTGTTGTGAAGGTTCTCTTGATGCCCATCAGACCTCCAGATTTTATTATTTTTCTTTAATTTATTATATGTTGATGTTGTTCTCTATATTTGGGCTTTTATCTTATTTATATGTCACTTTCATTGGCATTTTTTTGTGTGTGTTTCTTGTTTTATGCATATTTTCTGAGTTGCAGTGAACCAATTGATTGGCCTTTCAGAGCTCTCTTTCGAGAGTTACCAGTTTGATTTTTAATCACTCTGGTCATTAACCTTGTTAATGTCTGTTGGGCTATTGTTCAAATTTGCGCTTTATACATGTATACACACAAAAAATATCACATCATTCCATGTAATTATATACCAATTATATGGATAAATTGTTTTATTTAGAGGTGATTCTCCTGTCGCCGCATAGCGCAAGGATCATACGTTGCTTTTTCTCTATGTGTCTGTGGGCAATGAAAATTGAGTGAATTGTACCTTTCTACCAGAAAGGTATGTTCATAAATTTCATTTAAGTGTTTCTTTTGAACAAACAACATTTATATACATTTTTGTCATACTGTCCACACAGAATATATCTGTTTTGCATGTGAAATTTGACACATTTTGATCACCTGTATTTTCGTTTGACAATTAATTAACCCCTACAAATAATATATAACCGGGAGGAACTTGCCTTTGGCTTCACAAATCTGGGGTTCAATATTTATTTCAATGCACTATGTTTAAATTAGGAAGCATACAGTAAATTACATTTCATAGTAATATTTCTTTTGTTACACCCTATATATTTCCTAAGTTACCCTATATACTGGAACAAACACTAGATATTCACAATTCTAGATATCTCAGCTCTCTAACAATGTATACTTTTGCACACTTTCGATTTATACTTTTTGAGTTATTAGGCTTAGAGCATTATCACATGTATTTTTTTGTCAAATGTATGCATGTGACGCAATAGGGTCCTAACTTAATAAATGTGACCATTTGGTCAGATATGCGTCGTATTTTGTGCACGTTTGAACGCCAGCAATGGTGGTCTAGGAAATAGTTTATTTAATATTCCGCTGTTTTCAATTTTGTCCCAATGCTTTATAAATGCATGCTTCAAATCTTAAATTCGGGTGTGAGGCGTATATGTCGTTCGTTGTGAATACTAGAGGAGTGGTTTTTGAATTCCCTTTTTGTGTTTCATTTGTTTGTTTAAGATTCACATATTTAGCCCGGTTAAAATGGCTAATTTGTTTGGTGATATTATTGACTTGATCTTTTTCATAACCTCGTTCAACTAGTTTAGTAGTCGATCTTATCATTGAATTCGTTTTCAGATGTACACGCTCTGAGATATCGTATTGATTCACCATTGATCATGGCTTTAAAAAATTCAGAACTTGAAGAAGGATTACCAGAAATGATCATTTTGCACTCAAGCATCACCATGAGCAAGCTAAGCACCAAGTCGTCTCGCGGTCCTCGTCCAAGAACAATCATCTCTACATCACCCTCGCAGCCTCCTTCCAGCAACCTCGCAGAGCCCAGCAGCCCAGCAGAGCCTAGCCAGAATTCAGACACGTCACAGATCCAACCAGGCCAGCCTCAGCGTAAAACACCGCCGCGTGAAATTGGTCAAGAGCTTTCCAAAGTAAGTATGACAGAGGTTAGCGACCATTTAGTTTTAGTGGAACGCAGTGTCGTTGCCCACACAATTTTGCTAGAAAAGCGCTAAAAATTACGTGAAATGCTCGCGGGTACACGAGAAGTACCAAAGGAATTGCGCGCTGACAGAAGTATCCCTGGCCTTGCTCCTGGCTGTAAGTTCTCAGCCAGGGCTCGGACGCAAGCCGAAACTTTACAAAAAGCACAAGAGCGCGAGTTTATAGATCTATGGGTGACGGATATGGAGGTGTACGTGATCCCGGAATCGCTACAGGCTATAGCAACCATCAGGCTGGCCGCAGAGGCGAAGATGAAGAAGAACATCCCGGAAGAGGAGCAGAGAGACGCATTAAAGTATTTTTTGAATGAGTGCACTAAGATAAACGCAAAGAGGAAGACCCTAGTGGAACAACGACGCCTACCAGCAAAGAAGAGAAAGCAAACCAACCAGCAGCCAAGCCAAGATCATCATCAAGGAAAAAAGAGACGGCAAGACGGTCGTCCTAGCTTTAACAACCAACGGAGTTTCAACCGGCGGAACAACTGGCAGAGATCAGTTGACCAGAGGCAGTAAGCCTTTGAGGTTTTTTCAACGGCTCTTTTCAGAGCCACCAAAGAACAGAGGAAGCACTACCTCTGTTTTCAACTGCCCTTTTCAGGGCCACCCTACCTTCCAAAAGAGTTTTGTGAAATGCCAGTATGTTAATAAACTATAGATTCAAAGTTATGAATAATAAAATAAAAAATAAATTAGTTAATTAACTTTAAATAGTAAGCAAGTAAGTTTACATTATATGATAGTAATAAAATCATACTCTCTCTCTCTTATTTAATTAAATGTTCTTTACATTTGATTTTAGGGGTAAAAGCAAGTTAGCTTTTTAAGTGGTTCTATTTTATGAAAACACGACTCCCCATCTCTTTATTCAAAGAATTGAATATACTCACTGCTCTACAATTTTCTCAAAAATGCAACGTTAAAGCTACACGGCTTTGTACTGAACTCAGTTTTGGAGTTTCTGGTAATCCTTGATTCATCCACGGGAATGTTATTAACATTCTTTAATATTCTAAGTTCTGAATATAATTTTAGCTCTGTAAAAGTGTTTACGGAATAAATCATATTCTTTTTATTGTGTGAAATTAGTAATGGCGAACGTAGCGAGTTGGAATTTTTTTCTTCATATTTATACATTTTGAGTGGTTTTGTGAGTCTTTAGTTAGAACATTCTGAGCAGAAACGTGTAATCCAGTGAAAGGTTATTCTACTTTATTGAGCATTAGTGCAAAGCAGCGATGAGGTGAAAAGCATGCAATAAATCACATTTTTAAATCATGAAATTGGATTTTGTAACATTATACACTCTGTGGCTCTAATGCCTCAACATTGATGATTATATAGATGTTTTTCCACCATATCGTCGATTTGCTGTCTAGAAGTCGTCTCATAGTAAAAGTTGTTGAAGTCGAAGCGCAGAAAAAATGGCATTTACACTCCAAAATAGCCTCTAAAATCACTCCAATCACCACCATCTTTATAGTTTAAACAATGTACATAACCCCCCCTGTTCAAGAATAAAAAGTTACATAACCCCCCCACCCCTATTTCAACATATGAAAGTTACATGACCCCCCCCCCCCCCCCCCCCCCCCCCATAGTTTACCCAACCCCCCTCCACCATAAATAATGATCGGTCCCTAACTGGTAACTATATATTATAGTTAGTGGTAGTGACAACTCTGACAGGAGGTTGATAAGTTCAGGTTTCTAATCTGCAAAAAACAGAAATATTTATTTTTTTCGCATGTTTCAATCAACCCAATCAAATACTCTAGGAACTCAAATTGCTGTATGTAAGAGTAGATATCACAAATTACCATGATTAACAACAATACTTGCTTCAAATACATCATTTTTCTAACGATTCAAAATTGCAGCTATTTACACAATTTGCAATTTACCTTACTTTGCAAACACTTTTTTCAAAGCTGATGGAAAATTGTTAGAATGTCTAGAAAACAGTCATGATTGCTATTTACCATTATCTCGTAATACATCCTGTCAATTACATTTGCAATGACTTCTAATCGTCAAATCTAATTAAAATCTTTATATCTATTGGCTTGGCAATTTGGTGGTTATATGCTGTGAGCATCTATTCTAGGGTATTTTTGTCAGCCTTGGAATTTTACAAAACAAATAATCATAACTGACTAAAAAGTCCGATTGCATCTCCTATGTCAGAATATTCCCTTTTTCAAAAAGAAACCTGTGAGCACTTGGTAGCCAATTTAACCTAATTGAAACAACAATGGGATCTACATCCTTCAACTTCTAGTACAAGCTATCATAACATTGACATACTTAATACTTATCAGAACACTTATGGCGTTTGTCAGTTCCGTTGGCATTGCCTTTGTTTACACGATTTGTTAACTCACAATTGATTCTATCATTTTTTAACCCAATTACCATTCAATATAGGGATTGTCTTTTGTCAAATCCTGGTCTTTTGACACATTTTAAGTTAACATATGGGCAGCCATCTTGGAAAAGGATGAACAATTCACGAATCTCGCAAATATCTCTCTTCTGTTCAAAATCATAATGCTAGAATATTATTCAATATGCGTTAATGATATGAGGTATATTGATGTTTATAGCAACAATTTCGTCGGCCATCTTGATTTAGATTAATGTTGATAAAACAGAACAAAACAGCTATGAACTATTATATTCCGAACTTTTAAATATGTTATCTTATACAATCATGTGTTTTATGCAATTTAATCATTGTAAGTAAGTACATTTTGTACGCCATCTTGATTAACCGTGGAAAATCTCTAGAATTGTTTTTTACAGTTAAAACGAATTTTACAAATTAGTTTTTGGATTCCTGATGTGCACGGTTTATATGAATAGAGATAATTGGTGGGTCGAGTGTTTCAAGTCAAGTGTTTCAAGCGGCTAACATCATGATCATAATCGTCTAACCGGAGCTTGTTAAAACTAACTTGCTGCCTTAAAACTCTCTATATGGCATCTAAGCTCGTGGCTGAGACAACTGAACTGGCAGATATCTTGAAAAAGAATTTGCATATTTGACCTTTCCGATTCCAGTCATATATCTGGAAAGCATTTTCGATATGATTGAACGCGCTACCCTTACCACATTGACATTAAGAGCTTAAGGTGATAGTCTACCATAAAAAAACCTTGTTTTTTATTTTAAGTCCTACAAAGTTCATTTTTGGATATGTTAAAACTTATGACCATATACATTTTGTAAGACATGTAAGAGGATTGCCCCATAATTATTTTTGACCCAACAGGTTAGATATACATTTGGATGAATATTTTCGGTACAATTTGCTACCAACTTTGCCATAAAACATCAAAGGTAGGCCATGATTAGCACCATCTGTTATCACTAAAACAACATCACACAATGACCACTAAATCTGTTACCGATGACTTTCACATTTGTAGTTTGAGGATAAGTTCCAATATCACAAATTGAAGGGAAAAAAACCTTTCTATTTATTGTTGTAGTACGTGCCTTGTGAACGACATCGGGCGTTGAACCTCGATAATTCAGATCATTGTGTAATCACATTTAAATTAAAAGTCAATGCAATTGTTTGTTTGCCGATAGATAGTTCATGGGATGACCTATAATTCATACCTTTATCACTATTTGAAGAGGTATTTTGCAAAAGGGCCTACATCCACTCTGGCTCTTATTGAGAAAAAGTCAAAAAACTGTTTCTAAATATTCAAGTTGAGCAATTGAAAAACTGAATGGATTATGAAAGAGGTACACTACATACTAATTGAAATTGATATAAATTTTAAATGTGCTAGTTTTATTTTATTTTTTAAATCATGTTTACATTTTTTGAAAATTTGGATGTAGGCCCTTTTGCAACAAAACTCCATCTGTGTGTACATAAAGAAAAAATACCACACACAAAAAATCATTTATTTTAATCATTGAAAATAAATAAGTTTGATATTGAAATGTATAGGTCACAATCATATGTTTCAAGGAAATAAAGTCATTTTTTTTCAAAAATACCTATATCTCATTGTAAACAGCCATTGAAGTTGTTGTTTTGTTGCAAAAGGGCCTGTATCCCGATATAATTCTGGATACAGGCCCTTTTGCAACAAAACAACAATTTCAATGGCTGTTTACAATGAGATGTAGGTCTTTTTGAAAAAAAATGACTTTGTTCCCTTGAAACATATGATTTTTCCCTATACATTTCTATATCAAACTCATTTTTTGAAAAAATGCATCATAGCCCTTTTGCAAAATACCTCTTAATTTATAGAATGATAGTTTTGAATGCAGTATTGAATAGTTCTTGTATACGCAAAAAAAAACCAAAAACGCAATGTCTGTTCTGTAACCCGTAACAATTTGATTATCCGCAACAATGCCTTCATTTAATTAAAAATCTGCACAGACAATGGTTGCTTCATGGGTGATAAGCTAGTAAATGTTAAACGCCCAATTTCTAAAGATTAAATCACCAACAAGAATTAAATGTCAGGTGTAGCATGAGATGGTCCCTGGAGCTATACAGACTGTAACAAAAAAAGTTATACAATCGTAATTTTATTTTTAATTTAATGTTAAAACCATGCAATGTCAAAATCGTTTACACTCTGTGTTAAATTCCGTTTTGGCTACCAGAATTATTTGATTTGGTCTTTTTAACTACTTGCGTTTAACACTAGGATGTCTTTTGGACTGATGGACTAATCTACTAAGTCGTCTAGAAATCGGGCCCCGGGTTGGGCCACTTTAACAATATCATACAATCTTATATTTTGTATAAATTAAATGGTTAGGGTATCATGCAAGGATCATTAAAGAGAACAATATAATTCTTTTTCAAATATGTTTTATTTCATTTGAATAAATAAATTCATAAAATAAAGAAATACTATTTGTAAAGACCTTACCTTCTTTGTAATACTTTTAACCACTTGAAATGAGCCATTGTTGTCTAACAAGAGCGCTCTACTACTATGTTCCTGGTTCGATTCCATTCATATTCATCCAAGTGGTTTTACCATTGATTAAACCAAAGTGGCCCAGGGGATTTCATGACTACTTTAGACAATTTATCATATCTCTGCTTACCCAACATCGATTGTCATTAAACAAAGCTTATTCGAAAGCTAAGAAGATTCCCTTCGCACGCCATTAAAACTCGAAACAGAAATTCTACGGGAGATATTTTTAATATTTTTTTCAAAACTGTACAACTTTTTTTGTGCTATACGTGTAGTCCGCCTTTGCCCTAGCTGTACAGTAAATTATAGTTTGGTACAGGGCACTCGTCTCTACACGCAACACTCTTTCTCTCTATATTCCGTGCTTAATCGCTCAAATAAATCGACATACTTATAGTCTAACGTATCTTTTTATAGACGGGTAACCTCCAGTGACCCCGTGAACGCTTGAGCGACGGTTTGTTTCTCAGTGGATTTGTCTTTTAGGACTATTATTTAACACATTTAGCAGGGGTAGTGGTTGTATACTACGTAAATATATACCAAACATCAAGAATATCAATTAATGACGTCACCAGAATTAGTAAGAAGACTGATTTTTCTGAATCCTTCCATACACATTTAATTCTATTACTTGCTCGAACTCTCGTATGTCCAAAATGCTCTATTCTGGTGACGTCATTAATTGATATTTTTGATGTTTGGTATATGGGAGCACTGCACCAAATCAATGCGCAATTCATGTAATCCTGTAATAGTTCCGGAAAAGCACGAAGACTAGGCTTGTAAATGTGAGGTTTTCGGGCAATTTGTTTCTCCGGGGATGGTATGTTTGTATTTAAAGGAACGAATGGGACCTATCCGTTGCACCTACAATGATAAAATACGATATTTTTAATTTATCGACCTAAATAGTGCCCAGGGCGTACGCACCTGCCTAAATGGTGAACAGGCATGCCAGAAAACGTGAACAAGTGAGGGCGCTGTGTGCAGGTCCGTAGCGGAAAATTTAGGTTAATAACCCCTCATGAAACAAGGCTTAAATTAAAGTTGAGATGTTACTGAAAATGGTCATCGGTGACAAGTATGCCATAAATGTAACCGGGGGGTAGAAAAGGTGTCTTGAAATATGGCAATTTTACACGTATTTCAATGAGAAAGATATTTGGTGTGGTGCTCCCATATGGCTGGTTTACTAGAGCTACCTTTAGCAAAAGTGTGGGTGGAATCCGTGGTCGAAAATACAAAATGGACGCCATACAAGGGTTCAAAATATCAAACTGCTTGGATTAAGATAAGAAGCGTACCAACGTATTCAACTGAGCGTAATGATTCAAACATGGGTTTAGGGGAGGGGGGTTGCGAGACGGTTGTTGACCTTTGGGCAGGCATTATATGAAGTCAAAAGTTGAACTTTCTCAGATTTGAACAGGTAATATCTCAAATTGATCACAGGGAATCCAAAATGTGCGTTTTTAATTAACGCTGACAATATTTATTGTGCCATACACAGGGGTCAAAGGGTCAATATTCATAGCAACCAAGAGCTTGACCTTTTAATCCCTTTATAATATGTGACCAGTCACGTCAAAAAGGACGTGTTTGCAGCAAACACAGTTTTAAGATAGAGGCCAACATTATTTCGTGATATATAAAGAAAACAATAGAACAACCTTTATTTTTTCAAATCATATTTTGTAGTTACAAAGTCTTTTTAATTCAACATGGTATCATTTCAAAGCTTAAAATGTGTTCTCTCAAGTCATACCAATAATGACCGTTTTTGATGTCGTCATCGAAGACATACGTACTCGTCTCTCCAAATTGATTTTATTTTTTTTAAATTGTGGACCATTTATCACTGTTCTGGATCATCGAAGACTGCAACTAGGTCAGCGATATCAGGTGAACTGTTTTCATAGACTTTGGTACACGTTTGTTCAGACAATTAGCGAAAAAACTAGGCGTTTTTCGTCTATGTCAATTGACTGTTGAGGCTACTACACGCTGTTGCCTATTGAGGTTTGAATAGACCACCATTGCATACACCGTGACTGGTCATTGCGATCAGCATAAACAACCAGTGTACGAGTGTCCTAATAACCCAGTACTGACTCATCGCTTTGTGTGTGGATACTCAATACACTAGTGAAACTAATAAGATGGCGAACAACGCCGATGAAATATTGTCAAGAAACTTAAAGATCCTGATCTTTGATTTCAAATCTATATCCCTCGACCGACATGTTAGGATGAGTAACATAGAAATGGCGGAAGCCGTGTACTTGAGTGCCAAAGACTCCATCAGTCCAAAAAACATCCTAGGCGCACAGTACGTACTTGATTGTGACTCTAGCAACTAAAGAGGTAAAGGCAAAAGTACTTGCAAATGACATGATATCTGTAAGGGACGCACTTACCCTTATCAAGATTACAGTGCGGTACAGGGTATTAGCGTAAAAACGGGGGATCCGAATGAGCATCCATAATCTACCTCAATCGCTGTCAAATGAGTTTGTCGAGCAGTGGGTGGTTACATAATCCCAGTACATCGTCACAAGGAGGACGATAGGAAAAAGAAGACGTGAAGGAGATACCCTGAGTAACGCTTTAACCATCTGTACACCGGTCATCGTTACTGCTACACTCTCAGAACAAAGGTTAAAATCTTTAACCATGTTGGTTAAAATTTTAACCAACGGGAGGTACCAGGTGAACCACACAATTGGTTGGTTAAAACTGTAACCAACAGCTGTTGGTTAAACTTTAACCTGTAGTTGGTTACAAATTTTAATCATGTGTTGGTTAATATGTTTTGACCAACAGTGGTTGGTTAAACTTTAACCAGTGGTTGGTTACAATTTTGAATCTTTTGTTGGTTAAAATGTTTTAACCAACAGTAGTTGGTTAAAAAATGTTGGTTAAACTTCTTTTTTTTGGTGCTAAACTTTAACCCATACAACATTACAATATTGATGTTTCATTGGCCCGATATTGGCTTTCAATATTGGCGCCAACCCGTGGCCAGGACCAACAAGGGACAGGACAAGGCACAAGATCCTAGCTACGAGGCCGGGAAGCGATAACTTGAAACAGCGACCGCAATTTTTAGACCACGTCAGAATTTGTATATGAAATCAATCGTGTTATTTTCCGCCCTTGGTATAATGTGCCCATTATTGGAACAATATTGGTTGCCAACATAATGCCAATTTAAGAGCGCCAATGTTAAACCAATATTGGTCCAATATTAACTTGCAACATGATGCCAATTGAAGAGCGCCAATGTAAATACCAGGGGCGGGAAATAACACGATTGATTTCATATACAAATTCTGACGTGGTCTAAATAATATGCGCAAAATATTTTTCTCGCCAATGAATCTTTGGCGGGTATCTTGTTATGACCTATTGTTGGTTAAAATTATGATGCCTTAACCAACGTTGAATAATCTAAAAATTTATTATATTTTTACTCTTTAACCAACGCAGTATTAAAAGTAATTTTTCACCAACGCTTCATTTTTAACCAATGTTGTATACTTTTTAACCAACATTCTTTTAACCCATGGTTATTTAATACCTGTTCTGAGAGTGTACGTGTCGGAAATATATATACGACCAAAACCGAGATACCGACCCCAGGGAAAGTAGTAAGCTGATTGAAATACAGGTGGTACTGTACTGCACTAGTCAGCCACCACCAAACTGCCCCAGGTGACATTCAATTTTTTTATGCAACGAAGCAGGGCACTCCAAGCAGAATTGTCCCGTTTCAGAATCAGGACCCACCTGCTTCAAATGCAATAAAACAGAAATACAAAGAACTCATGCAAACAACAACAGTCAAACATTCAACCACCACCAGCCTCACATTAATGTTCAAGATCTCATGCAAGCAATAACAACTGAATATTCGACCAGAACCAGCCTCGCGTATTCAAGCAGATCAAGCATCATCAAATCAGGATCATACTCATGCACCCATTGACATTCTGCATGAGCTTCTTGATAATTGCATCCAACCTTCTTTGGGATCGTCGTCTCCCGAAATCCTGAAGAGAGTTGAAGATCTACTAATGTCAGCCGCTAACAAATCGCAAATCAGAGACAAAGAATTAAATAAAGCAACAGATCAGACGGAAGCATCCGAAAGCAGTTTACCAAGCGAGCAGGACAAGAACACTAAAGTTGTAAAGAAACAATCAGACATAAGAGAACATCTGGCCGGAGCCTCTTCGAGTCTTCAGAAAAATGACCCGGTAAGCGAGAAGAAGAAGAAGAAGAAAACAAGAAAGGCAGCAAGAAGAGAAGAATATCAACATCACCAAATGATCAAAATGAAACCAAAAGGGACGTCAAGACGAAGAATCGCAGATGACATAATATGAAATTGCCAAGTCGTCTTCGTCTGAACTAGAAAGTGATGGAAGTTATGAACCACCATAAGTACTTTGTTTTCGTTGTCAAACAATTTACCATTTTTATTTTGTAAATAGTGTATTGTGTATATTATCAATCAAAAAAAAAACTCATGATAAGTTGTTACAGTATTACTTTCAATGTTTCGGGCCTTCGAAATAAGGTGAAACGCCTAATTATGCTTGACTGGATAAAACGTAAACAATGCGATATTGCTTTACTACAAGAATTTCACTGTAACCAAACTGATAATTCCGATTGGACAAAAGAATGGAAAGGTAACATATTTAGCAGTCATGGAACGAAAAGAAGTAAAGGAGTTTTACTTCTTATCAATCCACAGAAAAATTTGAGGGAAAACAGTTTTTGAAAGACAAAGAAAGGAGACTTTTAGGAGTAGAAATAGAAATAGAACAGGAAACTATTATCATTTGGAATTTATACGCTCCAAACGAGATTAAAGATCGCAACAGATTCCTAGGGTTTCTGAAACAAAGTATCTTGAATCACGGTGTAAATAGTATAAACTTATTAGGTGGTGATTGTAACACTGTGCTTAATCCAATTCTTGATTCAATTCGTGATAAAATAGGTGGATGTGCTAACACACAGTATGCAGCGGGGTGCATAAGTAAAATAGAAGAAATACTCAATAACTTCAGTCTAGTAGATATTTGGCGTAACAAACATGGAAAGAACAAACGTTTTACGTGGAGTAGAAGGTCGTCAAAGGTCAAATCAACTTTAGATTATTGGTTTATTCCTTCTGTTTTTGAGAATTTTGTAAAGAATATTGACATTATTCCAGGATATGGTTCCGACCATATGGCCGTAGAAATGAAATTACATATACAAAAACAAGAAAAAGGTCCCGGACACTGGAAATTGAATATTCTATTAGAAAAAGAAAATTATAATGAAGGGATTGAAAATCTCATTAATAAAAATACACATGAATATAGAAATATTATAAATGCAAGGCAACTATGGGATATATGCAAAAACAAAATTAGAACGTTTTCAGTAGATTTTGTAAAAAAGAAAATGATTTAAAAATGTGCAATCTGGAGAAAAGCTTGAAAAATGCTTTTGAAAACATCGTATCAGATCCTAAAAATATTAAGAAATAAAATATGAGTTACTTTATCATCACCATATGAAAGGTTTAATCATCAGAAGTAAGTGAAGTCGGCAGAAGAATGTGAAAAATGTTTTGAATATTTTATGAACCTAGAAAAAAGAAATATTAGTAATAAATCAGTAACCGATTTAAATTGGTGACGATAAAACGGTCGCCAATTTAAATATCGGCCTATCAATCAAACTTATTTCTACATGACATCATACCGTGTCCATTCAACCGACTGTATTGTAACGCCTATTGCGTAGTTTACATGGTGCTTTTAACTGTGACTTTTAACCACAGATGTATGTATGACTAGATGCTTAAACATATGCATAGAGGCGATACAAATCTAGAACGCCCAGTATCTCGAAGGCAAAGTCCCCCGTTTACTATGCTTAAACTGACGGAGGACGGTTTTAGAGGGGGCGCACTATCACGGTCGTAGCAAACCAGATGACCTAAAACGAAAAAGCTGATTGTGATTTAGAGTAAAACTTATTTGCTTTGATGATAGCAGAATTTAGTTCTTATATGACACGAAACATTCAGAATTGGTTATTTGAAATTAATTTTTACGTGGAACAAAATACGAATTTTAAATTGTGGATGGCTTGGTCTGACAGTGACAGAGGAGGGGCGTGGCGTTATTTGCATTTTATGAATATTGTTATCAGATCAGTTGGGAAGGACGCTGGATCGCGACGATCACATCGTGTGAGGTCATGAATAGTCATGAATGAATATTCATTCACAACGAATGATTGACAGTTTACGCTTAACTTCCGGAGGACGGTCTGATAGAGTGCGCTATACTGAACAAAATCTCAACAAAGGGCAGATTGGGTGTTAAGTAGGCCTGGCCCAGTAACGAAGTCACAATAGGTTCACCAGAGCGAATTAATAGCGCTGGTAAGCGGGCAATTTATGTCATGCAAGATGATCTTATAAATGCAATGACAATATTACGAGGAAATACATAGAAACACCGATATAAATTCAAAACATTCATATGAAACTTTCGTCAAAAATATAAACATGGACAAGTTATCTCAGGATAATAATAAAAGTGACCAATTTTCTTTAAATGGTGCTAATCATGGTTTATCTTTGTTGTTAGGGGGAAAATTTGGTATCAAATGATGCCTAAAAGATTCATCTAAATGCCTATCTAGCCTGTTTGGTCAAAACAAAAATTAAATGTTACTCAAAATGACATAAACAAAGTGTATACTTTCTTTTGTTGAACCCTTTAAAACACAGTAAATTGGAATGGCGGAAAAGCAAGAGTCCTAGAGCAGGGCTCCTCCCCTTTTCCGCCTGTTCCTGGATTAGATAAACCCAAATTAGAACCCCTTGCAAACGCAAACACACTGAGACAAATACAGTAATAATGTCGAACCCGACTGAAATTGAGACTTGAGGCTAGTCCTAAAATTTTCTTTTGTATAGCCTAAACCCATATTTGCGATCATTTTTGAACTACTATTTAGAATAAGGCCACCATCCTAACAAGGGTGATTATGGACCTCCCCCCCCCCCCCCCCCCTCCTTAGACAGGCATCATCTAATTTAGAGCGCTCCACACACCTGTAACAATTGAAAAGTATTGTGTATTTGGTGCACCTTGACCAAAACATTACTAATTTCAACCTTTTTTGAACGTGTCGTTCACACATTATTTTGATCTCAAATCATTTGACTTTGAAAACCAAAAACCACTGCCAACCTATTTATCATTCAACTTTGAATGTATATGTTACTAACACGATCATACTACCAGGAATCAAGAAATAATTTAATCATTCCCAAAATCAACTCAATTCTGGTATGCACACCTTTCATTTCAAATCTAGCCATCTACGGAACAATGTAACACCATCTATCCGTATTGATTTAGAAAATGTGTCACCCGGTCACATCAATTCCTATATTTCCACTGTATCATAATTGAATAATGTCATAATTTGTATTATAATTTGTACAATATTTAAACACTGCAACATTTGCTATGTGTATGCAACCACTAACTGAAGTCAGTGAAGCATATGCCCTCAATAAAGAATAGCATAAATAAATAAATAACTCCCAGCGACTGGACGACCCTTGTTCAGGGTGGGTGGGTGGGACATTTTTGTGTGACAAATACTAGTATAAACCTCTCGCCTTCAAGACACGAAATATATATAATGAGTCTGGTTAAACCAGCGAGACATCGCGAAAACATCAAAGAGCGGGCCGTCAAACCGGCTCAATAATTTCTGATTATGTGAGGGGCTTCTAACTACAGATTTAGTTTTAGCTTTATAAATCCCATGTATTATTATTATTATTACAGAGAAGTAAAACTGTAATAAATTAATGTTCTACTTAATTTATGTTACATTTTGGGATGAAATAATTATGCAGGGCTGTTAACAATATTTGTCTTTTTAAATAAACATGTTAACCCATGTTTAAATCCTAATATTATGAACATATTCCCAGTAGCATACTTTAAATAGATACTAGAATATTAATTTAATTTTGAAAAAAATATACAATATCTAACTGTCAGTTGTAATTTTGAAAAGGTTTATTAAGAACAATAAATCAGGCAACATTTGTAAGCATTCCTATAAGAGAAAAACATGTTAAGACTTAAAACACGGTAGCTTACATTGCAATAATCAAAGTATTCGTAGGTAACACATTTGTTCTCAACTTCAACTTTGTTGACTAAGAACAGTTGGATTTGTTGATTTGACATAGGTTTAAGGGCAAAATTGTACTCGACGTAGTTTTTTATGCCCTGAATCGCGTGTGAGGGGAATGTCGTATCAAAATGGTGTCTTGATTGACTTAATAAGTAGATTTAAAAATGTGCACTCAGCGCTGCTTTTACAAAACAATCATAATTGCGTAATATTCAACATTTGAATAAAACAGCAATGCATTTAAGTATTTAATATATTTAGGCTTCCTTACAGCACAAATTACTCTACCTCAGGCGAATTCTTCCCCGAAAGTGAGATTTAACAAAACATGTATTTGTAGGTAACGTCAAAACTTACCACAGCAAAAAAAAATCACAACAATTCAGGGATTGATCGAAAGTAACCACAAATTAAAAGAGGCATTCTTGAGATATCCAGCAATCAAACAGGCAAAAATATTTCCACTTAAGCTCGTTCTCATCTAAACGGTTGTATGTCTAACAAAAAACCTTAATAACTATTTTGTAAAAGGGTAAAAAATAGCAGGTTTATTGCTCGTATACGCCCAATTGTGCATTTAAGTTGGTCATATTATATATGGCGCGAACCGTCTCATCGAGGCGGATACGTATAACACAAAAATAAAATTGTCAAGATATAGATTATTTTATTAGAGGCCTGAACATCACGTGTACACTTTTCGTTGGATTCGACCATATGTACAGCTAAGATTGACGTATGTCTGTCAAATATGAAGTGTTCCATTGAAGAGCTGAAACTGTGATACCAGTTAGTAGATGTATATAAGACGCGAAAGATGAATATTGTGACCAATGGTGTCAAAAACCGCAGATAAATCCAGTAGAACTTTAACTAAGAACACAGCATGTTTTAAATCCATTTTCTGTAAAATATCATTCTGGACTACTTCTCTAAGAGGTTGTACTTTTCAAAGTGTTTATTCAGAGTTGCGACAATTTTGTCAATTAGCTTATATACAAAAGTCAAATTTGACACAGGACGATAGTTTTTGAGAATATCAGGATCAAGAGTTGCATCTTAAGTAATGGCTTAACACAGCGCTCTTAAATTGTGAAGGAAAACTAGATGTCTCATGTGATTTTTAATCTTTGTGATGGTTGGGAGGAGAGGAATAGGATCCAGTTGGCAATGCTTGGAGGGAAAAGACATGACTATTTTCCGAACATCATCCTCAGAGGCCAGGGAAAAGTGACCAAATTTGGCACAGACGCATTAGTTTCAGTAGCAATCTCAAGAAAATCCTTTTGGTGGAAGGAGGTACGGATGTTGTCAATTAAAGAGCAGAAGTAGTCAGCACATGAATCTTCTGACTGGTCGTTTTCGTCTTTGGCTAATCCCCGACATCGCATTTCGTATTGTTCCTATATACATATCAGTTCACACAATGTTGAACGTCATAAGGCTCCCCCCCCCCCTCACCGTGCCACCGGAATGCATACGTACTTCGTAAGAAAACATGCTGTCTTGTGTCTGGCTGTCATAGTTACGAGGCTAGCCCTGGGAAATTAGGTCTCTAATTTGATAAAGAGGTAAGCAAAGTCGTTATTCGAAAAATCAAACATGGACGGAAGATGCATTAGTACAAAACCATGAAGCCCGAAATGTGGGTAAGAAATATAAACTCTGATTTATATGTCCGTCAACTCAACCATAGAATCAATATCTCGAGGCTCCCTTTCTCTCAGGAACATAGCCACATCCTTGGGAACACTGTGAAGAAACTGATCCCTCAACATTAAATCCAACAACCCTTCCTTGGAATCTACAACCGATGCCAATTCAGTCCACCTCTGAAAGTAATTCATCAGCCGATTTGCGTACTGGGCACCAGACTCGCCAGACTCTGGTTTGGAAATTTGAATTTCTTCCGAAAACCTTCTTCATGTAATTCAAACCTTACCAAGATGGCTTTCTTTAGTGTTTCATAATCATTCGCCTAAGTTTCATATAAAGAGTAGTTCCCAGACAATAGCGCACTCAGGTCAACCGCCCATTATTCAGGTGGCCAACCCCTAGATTTAGCACAACGCTCAAATCGCATTAGATATACATCAATGTTATCGCGATTCTCATCAAAAGCGGGGAGTTTAGGCGCACTTGACTTACTTCGATTTTCAATGCGTGACGCCGCTGGGCCTGAACTTTGATTTAATTCAGCTTGCTTTAATTTCATTACTTCAATCTCAACCTGCTTCTCTAATGTATGCTCTTCACGTGTTAATGAATGGTCTACCTCGATCTCCCTGTGTTGCGCAAGAGCAATTTCACGCTGGTGTTCAACTGCGCTACGCTTATCATCCATCTCAACTTGTTCTCTAATAAATCTACGCTCTTCTTCCACTTTCTGAATTTCATATTGACGCGCCCGTTCGTCAGCTGCAAATTTGTCAGCAAGCATTTGCTTATCATAATGCACGTTTCTCATTTTGCGCTTGGCGTTCCTCTGCACGCTCTTTACGCTCTTTATCGCGGCACTTTTTGATTTCAACCCTTTCACTTTGCAAAATGATCCATTTCGGGAATTACTACTGACGTACCTGGATATACTGCTCAGTCAGAGTTTAATTCTACAAAAGTGGTGTTATACGTCTATACTGTGTCGATCCATTCGTCATAAAGCATATGTTCGTGATTTTTATCCCACACACAACAGGTATCCGTTTCAGCCCAAAGTAAATAATCCCAACACCAACCAAGTAGTTCAGACCAAGAAAGCTACAGATAAATAGATAAGATACCGAAATGTCTAATAACATCTGTAATACCTTAATCCATCTGATTATTTATGCACATAATTTCTAGGATGTTATAATGCCAAAATGTATTTAAAATGCCATCCTTTTTAACATACCAAATCTTTTCGGGTTATCCCATTCACTCACATTATCACTCGTACATTGAACAACTTATCAATATCAATATGATACTTAAAGTCAACATATACAATACATATATTCCATTTATATCAGAATGTTTCCAAATTTCCACTGTTGCTCAATAACATATTATTTGCCTCAGCATAGATTAAATAAAATATGTCATATTCGATACCTGGCTGTTGTATTAAACATTATTATTAACATGGAATTTGGTTTCTGAACTGCAATGCGAATTGAACATGTTCAAAGCTGCCACGCCCATTTTCTGACATTATCACATGGACATGTAGTATTTCCTTAAATTCAATAAACATACATTTATAATATTATTATTATTCCCAAATCACCCAATTATACTCTAATGACGAAGGAATTGAAAAGTTTAACGCACGTCATTTATCCATGAAAAATTAACTGCAGGATGGTTTCCACAACAGGTAATGTCTCGGCATTCTCCTCCCAGAACAACGACGCCACCATGGGTACATAATACACTAACCATACCGCAACACTGGCCTTCCAAAATGCATAACAGGCGCATGCTAAATTATAGCCCACCCCCCCCCCCCCCCCCCAACTCATGCCTTTTATAAACTAAAATATGTTTATACAAATATAAGGCCCAGTAGTTGAATTAGTCGCACCCATTTGTGTGTCTCAAGAACACTCCTATACAATCGATGTCATGTACTGCAATACTTCAAAACCCAGAACAAAATTATATATTGTGTATTGGATCAATAAAATACTCAGCTGCACACTGCATTAATAACCAAAGTAGGAGCATGGATCTATCACAATAGCTCCTAGACAAGTCTTAATACTATACATAGAGGTCCTAGTCTTGACAAAATGACAAAATAATATTTTGGTATTTAAAAACTCCTTGGACTTGACCCAAGTCTCAATAAATTAATATACTGAAATATTGGGGTATTCCAAACTGCCGTTTGGAATTTTAACTCACCACCCAAAAAGGGTGGTGGCGTTGCATTTTTTGTGACGAATCATCCATCTCTCTCTTTTACCTCAACAACTAAATGTGGTAGAGCAATTATGGTTGAGGTGTCCTTTGAAAGCCTATTTGTCTAGCTACATTGTGTGAATAAATCAAGTATTTCTATAACTGTTTGGCTGAGATATGATTGATTATATTGTGAAAGTCGGGGGTGGTGGCGGTGGCGGTGGCGCTGTGTACAATCTCTACGGGGAATATAGAAAATGTTCCCAATTCTACGTTCAATTTACAATAACTCCTCATCCCTGTATGGTACAAACATGATTTCGGTCTAATTTTATAGATTATTTTATATTCTATAAGATTCCTTTTCAACAAACGTGACAACTATTATTCAACAATTGTAATCATGAATCGATTGCATTGTCCTTGGCCTTTTCCCTATTCGCTACACAGTAAACTTGCTCTAATTCATCGGTTTTACATACATGACTATAACAAAACAAAAAAACTAGTGAACCGATGATAGCAAAATTATACATTTTTGGAAAGCTCTCAAATAGGGGAATTCAAAAATGCCATTTAAATCAGGATAGGGTACCCCCAAACATATACTTGTAAACTCTAATAAATATGAAATTTAAACGTTTGTGCTCATTTCCTTCGCATCTCATGGATAATGAGAAGGACCAATGCCAGTATTATTGAAGACATCGGGGTGTCTAAACAACTTCTTCATGCTATCAACACCCAAATGCTGAGCGACTTTGGCCATATCTCACGTCGCAAGGGTAACAACCTAGAGAAGCTGATCATGCAAGGCATGATTGAAGGGAAGAGAAAGAAACCGTTCTGCTCCCGGTGGATTGATCAAATAAAACTGATTACTGGACACCTCTCCGTGATAGTTACTCCTTTGCTGAAAATCGTCATCTATGGCGTAGTATCTGTAAGGTCGCGAGCTGCCAGTCATGACAGGACCGAACCAACTTCTCGATATAGTTTATTTCAACAAGTTACCATTGACAAACATTATGTTCTGATGGGTAATTGCACGAGGATCTAATATGCACAGTAAAAAAATATGAATGGGATAGGTATACAAATATTATTGAGCTTTAAATCAAAATATGAAGAAAGAAAATCGTTATTTTTTAAACATTCTTAATCACAAGATGTTACCATTAGCTCTTATCTAAATTCCAATGGCATGGATTCCTTGTGAGATTACCGTTTAGAAAAAAACACCTTTTATGGGGTAGAACAGGTAGTTATTGCGATATGCTAATTCGAATCTCAGATGGTAAGGGTGGCGAGTTCAAAACACGCGGCCATAGAAACATGCGAAATGCAATGTCGAATGTTGGCCCTCCAATGTCTGAACTCCCTTAAGCTGTCGCGCGATTGTGCTATCATCCGTCCAATGTGTTGTGTATGCTTTGTAGCTCTAGCTCTCTTGAGTTTATAGAAACAAATGTAATTGTATGCTGGCGTGAGACGTTCTGAACTTAACCATCCAATTATGTAGTAGAACATGTTGTTGTTTTGTTGCAAAAGGGCTTGTATCCAGAATTAACTATGGATACAAGCCCCATTGCAAAAAAACAACAACTTGAATGGCTGTATACAACTTCTATATCAAACTCATTTTTGTTAAACGATTAAAATAAATGATTTGTTTTGTGTGGTATTTTTTCTAATGTACAAACAGATGGAGTTTTGTTTCAAAAGGGCTTACATCCAAATTTCCAAATAAATTAAACATGATTTTAAAATATTAAAAACTAGTACATTTGAAATGTATTACAATTTAAGTTAGTATGTGGTGTACTCTTTCATAACCCATTCAGTTTTTGAATTGCTTAACTTGAATAATTAGAAATAGTTTTTTGACTTTTTCTCAAAAAGAGCCAAAGTGGATGTAGGCCCTTTTTCAAAATACCTCTTCAAATACAGTTTCATCATTAAATAAATGCTTTCCACTTGTGTTTCAAAATTGCTCACTTGATTTGTTGTAGAAATGGTTTTTTTTCTTCATATTTAATCTTTGAATAACTCAATATTAGGTTTGCTTTTAATATACCTATTTTAAAATGAATAATACTTAGTACAGTATGACACATAATTAATAACTACATATTGGAAAAACCTAAAAAGACATCATTACATACTTAATAATTAAAAGTGTCCTCATCTCTTTTTTAAACCTCCTCTAAATCAATTGTCCACACTCTAGGAATCGGATCATCTTAACTATATAGAATCGATGTAAATCGTTGAAAACAATCAGAAGTTATTCTATTCAAATGTAATTTATTTCATTTAACCTTATTATATTCATTTACTTATTTACTTGATTAAATTCCTTTTTTTTTAAATATCTTAAAAAGTTATCATTTATTCCTCTGTAAAACGCGATACAGTAATTACATATGTATCGAATATTGATATAGATGCGTACATCAAGATACTGGTCAAAGTCGTAATTCAAAATCGAATAGTTTACGGAATGTGCAAGCAGAAGGCGCACAAAACCATTAAGCGTAAATGATGATACTGTTGATATTGTAACCGTTAATAGAATAATCAGATATACACCATTATCCGAATTGTGGTAAAGGAAGATACACTCCAATTTAAAAACAATTCGAAAAGCATTGTCAAAGGTTGGCCCTCTGAGAACTGCGCCCGCACCAAGTTCCGATGACTGAACCATTAAAGCTATCGCGCAAATTTAAGTGTATCCTTCAATGACATATGCCTATGTTATAGCCCTAGCTCTCTTGAGTTATTAAAAACAAAAATTGTCATAATCTGACGTTTGCTGTCGTGAGATGTTATAAATGGTGATGTATCTTTATTTATTCGTCATACTAATAATGAACTGTTGCATTCATTGTTCATGTTTATTATCAGGTAAACTGGAGTTTGCCGATGAACGGTATTTTATTAAAGAAGGAGAAACGTTGATGGTAACAGTTGTGGTGGATGGTGGTATAACAACAGCTGCCGGTGGAAATGCAGGTAATACTCCCTATTCATACCTGTAGTCTATAATTGCCAAGTACCTTTTTTACAAAAGTCATGGACCATTTACGCCTTTTTGCTCTAAAGAGTGGCCAATTCTTTCAAAGACTACCCGTATATATATTACAAATGCGAAATGTAAAAATGTGTATTTTTTCTTATCTATTTTGCCGTTAGAAATAACGCTTGCTGCTACAACAGATATCAATTTCCCCGGCTCCACTGCCACGACTGGACCGGCAACATTTGACGTTGGCGACACCAAAGCAGTGTTCTCCATTGAGGCTACAGTTGACGATGAGATTGAAGATATTGAATGTACTATGATTTCATTGGGGTTGGATACTTTAACAGCGGATGCATTGGGAGGTGTTGATACAGCTCAAGTCTGTGTGATAGACGATACAGGTACAGAGTTATATAGTTAGCCTATTGAACATGTTGAAGTAAACACCGCAAAAAAGTCCGAACTTTGTCGAGAGGATATAACTATAAATTGTATCATCAATATATTATGATATAATATTGATATATGCCTTTGAACACGGTCGGTAGTAACATTTAAATACCTTATCTTGATGTTAACAACTGTAACTTGTTTTATTGATAACGATTTTTGAACTATTATGCAGTTTGAACTGCGACAATTACAAACAATACAACAATATCAATCGGAGCTCTGTTGATTGTCTGCCCGGTATCTTCAAACGACTTCATGATTCTTTAATAAAAAAAAAGTGTATATCTTGCAAAATGTGGATTCTTTGGCAGCAAATAAGGTATCACAATGTAGCAAGCAAAGAGCTTCAGAAGTGTAAGTCATTTATATTATTATAATATATCTAGATTCTGAAGTTATATTTCACCTCTGTACTGAGTGTGGAATTTTGTTTAAAGTTTATATCACTTTGAGCAGAGCTGGTTTATATTTATAAACTTATTATGACTGATATCGGTTTAATAATCATTAAATATTGAACTTATATCAAGCTGAATGTTGACTTATCAAAGATGCGCTGTGACCAATTTGCATACATATTTTCAAAATGATGTTGATGAGAGCATTTTCGTAATTGTAACATTCAACAATTCAATAGCCCACGGTTTTACAATAAACAACATAACCACAAATGTTAACAATTAAGGTAGCTAACTCGGCTCCTACACCACTACAGAAAAACTGCTGTAATACCAAATCAATTATATCTATACTCTTTATACTGAGACCACAGTAAAGATAAGTCTTTCCTCTACCTATTTCAGGACTTTCGGATCATTTTTGAAATTTCTTATGTTTTTCTTTATTTTTTGAAAATTCCCTAAATGTTTACCTTCTGGAATTTCTGTAGACTAAACGGAAAGTGCTATGGCCATGAAACTTTGGGAATAAATTTATAAGCATATTACCTAAATTCTCTCGTGAGTTTTTGCAAATACAGTGTTTACTTTTTGAAATTATCTTTTTTCAATTTTGATTTTAGGGATATTTTCAAAAGGCTGTAAAAAGGTCTAGAAACACTTAATCAGTTAAAACTCACGAGATCACTTTCTAAACTTAATTACCTTTAATATGACACCTTGTTTGTGCAAATTGAACATGTAGTTTTGACTGTAGAAATTCACAAAGTTTGGCAATATTGTGTTTCAAGAAAATACTGAAAAAGTACTAACATTCCCAGTGAATAAACCATCCATCACCACTCTGATGTGAAGGGGAAAAAATGGTGTTATACCTTGGTGTTTTGGCATCAAACTAAAAAAGTCTAGCATACATTGATTTTAAAGAAGAGAAAAAAATGTTTACAAAACTTACGTGTTTTCTGAAATTTGGCAGTATTTGGGAATTCGGCCACGCCTCCTGTATTAAGTCAATGGTTTTCAAATAACGAAAAATTCCATGAATCAAAAACAGATTTTTGGAAAAAATTCAAACTTTGCGTATCATCTTTTCTTATCAATATACACATCCTCTGTTATTTTGAAGCAAATCATTGCCGGTCACCGTAGCCGAGTTATTTAAATCTCTGTTTCTAATAATGTTTACCGATTCATCTCAAAATTCCTTTAAATTGTATCCATTCATTTAAAGCAGATATGTTTCGTACGTAGAAATGAGTTCACCATTGTTTGGACTTATTTTTTGGAGGATGCTCAATTGTAAAACCATTATCCATATTGGGGTAAAGGAACAACAAAAATTGTCGTAGTCTGACTTTTGCTGTCGAGAGATGTTATAAATGGTCATGTATCTGTATTTGAACGTCATACCAACCCGGGGCCCAGTCATGAATGATGTTGCAATCATCCGCGTGAAGAAAAACCGGAATATGGGTGCTTTTTTCGACCACAACGCGGTTCAGCGCGGACCCGTGCTAAGGGTATCAAAATCACAAATTTCAGAAAATATGGTTGTCTTTTTCAACATGAATCCGCGATAAGGGTTGCTTGGGGCGATAGTTCATATGTCCATCAATAAGATAGCCTACAAAAAGGTTGACCTGTAGGGATAAATTAAGAAACAAACCTAAATCATGCACTTACTTCATACGTTCATGTCAATCTAAACTCTATCTTGAGGGTCTATATCCTTTCTTTGAGTATGACTCTTCGAATTGTAATCCTTGTTAAGGGTCACTTTTTCCTTTTTTGAGAATCCGTGTGATGGGTGGTTTTTGAGAGTGGATTCACTTGGATGATTACAACTTGTACACTGCAAAAACACCGGTGTTAAAAATAACACTGTTCGGTGTTCTGAGAGGTCCACACCAATTAGTGTTATTTCAACACTATCTTGGTGTTACATTAACACTTACAGTGTTATTCGTCAAACTTGCAGTGTTAAAATGACACTACATGGTGTTGATATAACACCAAGAATTTAACACCGGTACACCGGTGTTGGTGTGGACCTCTCACAACACCAACAGTGTTATTTTTTAACACCGGTGTTTTTGCAGTGTATACATGAGTGCCCCCCCCCCCCCCCCCCCCCGCATACTTATAATGAACTGTTACATTCATTGTTCATGTTTATTATCAGGTGTACTGGAGTTTGCCGATGAACGGTATTTTGTTAAAGAAGGAGAAACGTTGATGGTAACAGTTGTGGTGGATGGTGGTATAACAACAGCTGCCGGTGGAAATGCAGGTAATATTCCCTTTTCATACCTGTTGTCTATAATTGCAAAGTACCTTGTTGACACAGGTCATGTCCCATTTACGCCTTTTTGCTCTAAAGAGTGGCCAATTCTTTCAAACACTACCCGTATAATATTACAAATACGAAATGTAAAACATTGTGTATTTTTTTCTTATCCATTTTGCCGTTAGAAATAACGCTTGCTGCTATAACAGATATTAATTTCCCCGGCTCCACCACTGCCACGACTGGAGCGGTAGCATTTGCGGTTGGCGACACCAAAGCAGTGTTCTCCATTGAGGCTACAGTTGACGATGAGATTGAAGATATCGAATGTACTATGATTTCATTGGGGTTGGATACTTTAACAGATGATGCATTGGGAAATATTGTTACAGCTCAAGTCTGTGTGATAGACGATACAGGTACAGAGTTAGATATATATAGTTAGCCTATTGAAGTAAACACCGCAAAAAAAGTCCACACTCTGTCGAGAGGATATAACAATAAATTATATCATCAATATATCATTATATAATATTGATATACGCCTTTGAACACGGTAGTAACATTTAAATACCTTATTTTAATGTTAACAACTGTAACTTGTTAATTATTGATAACGATTTTTAAACTAGTATGCAGTTCGAATTGCGACAATTACAAACAATACAACACTATCAATCGAAGCTATGTTGATTGTCTGCCCGGTATTGTAAGCGACTTCATGATTCTTTTTAAAAAGGTGTATACCTTGCAATATTTGGATTCTTTGGCAGCAAATAAGGTATCATAACGTAGCTAGCAAAGAGCTTCAGAAGTGTAAGTCAATTATATTATTATAATATATCTAGATTATGAAGTTATATTTCACCTCTGTAATGAGTGTGGAATTTTGTTTAAAGTTTATATCACTTTGAGCAGAGCTGCTTTATATTTGTTAACCTATTATGAATGATATCGGTTTAATACTCATTAAATATTAACAATTAAACACCGCTATTCAAATCTTTGTTTCTAATAATGTTTACCGATTAATCTCAAAATGCCTTCAAATTGAGGTCCAATATATTTGTATACATTCATTTAAAGCAGATATGTTTCGTACGTAGAAATGAGTTCACCAGTGTTTGGACTCATTTCTTGGAGGATGCTCTATTGTAAAACCATTATCCAAATTGGGGTAAAGGAACAACAAAAATTGTTATAGTCTTACTTTTGCTCTCGTGAGATGTTATAAATGGTCATGTATCTGTATTTAAACGTCATACTTACCCGGGGGTCAGTCAGGCAGTCCAGGCAAACGCTTCTTCGGGACGCCACTGTGATCCCAATCGAGCTCAATTTACGTCCCGATCGGGCTCGTAAAGGTCACATTTGACCGGAAATAGGCCACAATGGCACGTTGCATAACGGCGACGCTACACGAAAGTCTATGGCGAGACGGGATACTTTACCGGAAGTGACACGATATGCTAGCTAATCCGGAAAAGTGCCCAGTCGACTTTAGTCTACTATGTTCTTTAGTATTTCTAGCATAAACTGACCAAAGGATTTTATTATTCACCTGCAAAAAATGGAAATATTTAGTTTATAAAGTCATCGGTCGTGTCTACATTTACACTTTAGTCTACTCGTCCAGTCGCCCAATTTATTTTGCATCATCAGACCAGACACAGCCGGTCGCCGTTTTCAATCGTAACCGTTTTTCGTAAATATATTATATTGTCATGTGGCTTTATTTTTCTGTATCATCGATCTCATACGTAACCAAAGAAAATTGAATTAATTCACCAACTAACTAATGCTATTTAGGCTCATTTTCCAAATGTTGACATTTGACAAAAAATCCTTGTGATTTCTATGCTAGAGTCGGGAGGACAGGTTTTAGTATGTTCATAAAAATTTGAAAATAAAAGTATCTCTTTGAAAATGGAATACATGGAAACCAAGTACTTTACAATAAAGAATGAAGGTTCAACCATGTCTACAGGATGAATAATAAAATATTGCCTCATATTGCTGAAAACTGTTCAAGTTATGCAAATTTTAAACCAGTTTAGGTATAAAAAGGTTTACTTTTTCATGATGCCCAATTGTTTGTGTTGGATTATTCAGACATCAGTAAATACATCCCAGCCCACTTCGTACTACATCGCTGGATTTAAGAGGTAAACATGGAGTTTTTCACATATTTTGGCTACCAAATGTTTAAAAAAATGTCGCCCTCTGTAGTCAATGATATGCACATCCCCATCTTTGCGAATGAAATTTTCCTCAAATTGATTGGGGCTTGACTTTTTGTATCATCGATCTTAGTTATACGTAACCAAAAAACATTGAATTATTTAACCAAATAATGCTATTTGGGCTCATTTTCAAAATTTTGACATTTGTCGGTCAGGCCCAACTCAGCCCAAGCATTAAAAAAAACCTACGATTTCTTTGCGAACGTCATTTTTGTCGTTAAATTGACTGCGGCTTGACTTTTTTGTATCATCGATCTTATATGTAACCAAAAAATATTGAATTATTTAAGCAAATAATGCTATTTGGGGTCATTTTCCAAATTTCGACATTTGTCTGTCAGGCCTGAGCATTAAAAAAAAACCTACGATTTCTTTGCGAACGTCATTTTTATCGTTAAATTGAAAAAATGATGGGCAAAAAAAACGTCATTTTTGTCGTTAATATTTGGGCTCATTTTCAAAATTTTGACATTTGTCGGTCAGGCCCAACTCAGCCCAAGCATTAAAAAAAACCTACGATTTCTTTGCGAACGTCATTTTTGTCGTTAAATTGACTGCGGCTTGACTTTTTTGTATCATCGATCTTATATGTAACCAAAAAATATTGAATTATTTAAGCAAATAATGCTATTTGGGGTCATTTTCCAAATTTCGACATTTGTCTGTCAGGCCTGAGCATTAAAAAAAACCCTACGATTTCTTTGCGAACGTCATTTTTATCGTTAAATTGATTGCGGCTTGACTTTTTTGTATCATCGATCTTATACGTAACCAAAAAACATTGAATTATTTAACCAAATAATGCTATTTGGGCTCATTTTCTAAATTTTGACATTTGTCGGTCAGGCCCAACTCAGCCCAAGCATTAAAAAAAACTATGATTTCTTTGCGAACGTCATTTTTGTCGTTAAATTGACTGCGGCTTGACTTTTTTGTATCATCGATCTTATATGTAACCAAAAAATATTGAATTATTTAAGCAAATAATGCTATTTGGGGTCATTTTCCAAATTTCGACATTTGTCTGTCAGGCCTGAGCATTAAAAAAAAACCTACGATTTCTTTGCGAACGTCATTTTTGTCGTTAAATTGATTGCGGCTTGACTTTTTTGTATCATCGATCTTATACTTAACCAAAAAACATTGAATTATTTAACCAAATAATGCTATTTGGGCTCATTTTCTAAATTTTGACATTTGTCGGTAAGGCCCAACTCAGCCCAAGCATTAAAAAAAACCTACGATTTCTTTGCGAACGTCATTTTTGTCGTTAAATTGATTGCGGCTTGACTTTTTTGTATCATCGATCTTATATGTAACGAAAAAACATTGAATTATTTAAGCAAATAATGCTATTTGTGGTCATTTTCCAAATTTCGACATTTGTCAGTCAGGCCTGAGCATTAAAAAAAAAAACTACAATTTTTTTTCTCGAGCGTCATTTTTGTCGTTAAATTGATTGCGGCTTGACTTTCTCGTATCATCGATCTTACACGTAACCAAAAAACATTGAATTATTCAACCAAATAATGCTATTTGGTGTCATTTTCCAAATTTTGATATTTGTCGGTCAGGCCTGAGCATATTACAAAAAAACCTACGATTTCTTTGTGAACGACATTTCTGTCATTCAATGTCATAACATTGATTGTGGCTTGACTTTTTTGTTTCATAAATCTCATAGGTAACTCAAAATATGATAAAACAACGAAATGCAACAATTAATGGACATTTTTGAGCCAAACTACTGGCATGTTAAACTGTTACAAGTGTAAGTGAATGGGGCAGCTCATGGAGTCATGCAGTAACATGTAAGACGAATGATCGAATCTTGGACATAAAATGATAAATAAATTATCACACTAGACTGTTATAGTGCACATTTTTGACTACTGGTCTCATCCCGGTGGATTGAATGATTTTTTATATCCATATCTGTTTTTAATCGACTACGAAAACTATCGCCACCAGTCATTCAATGCATCGGGAGACTGCCGAATTATGCGTCAATCGAAAGCAAAAACACATTTTACGCAAATGTGATTTATCCACTAAACTAGCTTTTAATTGACCTCTTTTGTCGGTTTAAAGAGATTTTAAACCAAGTTAGCAAAGGGTTGATAGTCTAAACATGCTTAATAAAGTCGTTCATGACTTTTGCTGTTTCAGTTTAGCTCAGTTTTAACTGGAAAACCGATACGAAGGTTTTTAGTATAAAAAAAAACGGCTGCAAAAAAAGACTATACCAGTTTGACCTCTACGAAATGGCAGCTTACATATGCCAAACTGATCGTTTCTGAGCATGCGCATTGCTAAATATGGGCCCGTTCGGGCTCAGAAATACTTCCCGATTGGGATCATTACTGCATCCCGAAGGAAACACGTCGTTTCATCCCAAAACGGTTTCATCCCAATAATTTCGGCTACCGTTTCATCTCAATACCGGTTCATCCCGAAGCCGTTTCATCCCGTTACGGTTTCATCCCGTTACGGTTTTATCCCAATTGAAATATTGATTTGTTGGTTCCGGGGAGAGGAACTCAAATGCGCAGCTATTGGGGGAGTGGTTTCTTGGGCTCATCTCGGGGAGAATAGCAAGGCGGCACTTGCACGGGGCGTTTGTTCGGTTGTCCATGACGGAGTGAGCCTGGGGATAGCGACCCGTGCACAGCCGTCGGCGCGCCGGGAATGTTAATGGTGTCATGCGCTGCCAAATGGATGCGACTTCGCGATGCATATAAATACAAGAATATTATATTCAAGGCCTATTCATTTACATTTCAAATGTTAACAACTTCAAACATACATTGGGCTGAAACACCAAGTAACAAAAAATGATTTACAAATGCCAAGCTAATAAATGAAACCCTTCGTGTAAGGTAATTTGGAACAAAATAATTGAATATTATTTTGCTATTCCTTCTTACAAATGTTATAAGTAAGTTTGCAAATGCCCCAATATTCATGCCGTGTACATTTTTAGCGTGTTACAGTATCATGCCGGGGATGTACCCGGGGATCAAGGCCAGCTAATCCCGGGGATAGCTGGGCGTCGGGGACTCGGAGTTAGTTAGGCGGGATCGGGAGAGGCGTTACGTGAGCGATTCCGCGTAAAGTAGTAAAGACGGCGTGCGTAAGTTCACGGTGTATTGCCCTGTAATCGATCCCCGCTACGCTTGCTTAGCCGTCCGTGAGCGATTCCCCGGGCCCCGTGATCGTAGTAAAGAAGTAGATACGGAGAGGCGGCGGCGTGCATAAGTTCACGGTGTAATTGTCCTGTAATCGATTGCCGCTATGCTCGCTGAGCCGTTCCGTGAGCGATTCACCGGCGCGGCCCCATATTTTAGTAAAGTAGTAGATACGGAGAGACGTGCATATAGTTCAGGGTGTATTGCTCTGTAATCGATCCCCGCGTTACCCGCTGTGATGTGTGCTATATATCGAGCGAATCAATGGACAATCAATGGTTTGTACTGGTATGAATATTGCACGGGGATGAAACGACTATGGGATGAAGTGGTTTTGGGTCGAAACGACTATGGGATGAAATGGTAAAGGGTCGAAACCGTTCTGGGATGAAACGCGGTGGGATGAAACGACCTGAATTCGTCAGTCCGACAGAGGGAGTGTGATAAGAGCGTCCGATTTCAGATTTAGTTTTACTAGCAATTCTGAGTGGCAGTATGCCTTAAGCGCCACTCATGACTCATTTAATACATTTTGCTTATGCAATTTGCTTTAAACTAGAGTGGTTCTCGGTTTTCGCGGTTTGTTGGTTTACCGCAGCACTTCATCCTGTGTTGTCATGATTAGGGCCTATGTAGACTATTTTTGGTCAATGTCCCTAATTTGGGACCCCAGTGGTGAAACCATTGGAAGGCCTAGTCGGTGATCGTTTGTGGTTTGTGAGAAGAATCTTATTTCATTTCCCTAATCTTTAAGGACACTATAAACGTACTGAGAAAAATAAAATGCCACTCATCATGCTCATAGTAGTGACATGTGGTTTTTAATGAACGTCATGTTTTGCAGGTTTCTTTGACTGCAGTTTCCTGGGAGAAGACTGGGTCAAATGGGACCAGTCCTGCTATCTCCTTCAGCAGGAAAAGCTACCATGGGACGCAGCAAACGCAAGATGTAGATCAGCGCATCCTCAAGCTTACATCACGGCCGTGAATAGCGTGGAAGAGAATGATTTCGTCCGTAGTCTATTGCCACCGGATGTCCGTGATATGTGGCTGGGTTGCCGAGATCTGGATAACAACGGGGTATGGACATGCCTAGATAGCAACTCGACACACAGGCATGAGTATAGCGAGAGCAATGGGCCTATATTGGGATTTTGGCGTAAGTAAAAGTTCAAGTCATAATAACGTAAAGAGTCTCATGAGTATGTGTTTGGTGCAAATATTTAGTAACATGGAATTTATTTGAAAATCTGTCTTACGGATGTATCATGTCTGAATTAATGCATGTTTGTCACGGGCCATATTCTACCATATAATAATACTTGATAAATGGCCGACGTCAGGTAAACGTACACTTTATCCGATTAATAGGATCATTAGACTGATCAACTTGGTACATTTCGGCAAATGTTGAATGTTGCCATTCATAACAGTCAGCAATTGTGGTGGGTTTTCGTTAACTGCCCTATCTCTTTACTGTACAAAATCAAAGGAAGCAAGTACTCATCACATGATAGGAGTTTCTGGTTCCACAGTGTTTTTAACATGAATGTATGTCTTCTGAAGCGAAACAAACTAAAAAGTGGATGTTGATGAAAGGTGTCCCATACTTCCCTCTGTCATGGGCGGGCAGAGTTGTTCTACTACTTTGTTTCAGTCTTATGAATTTTGACATCACGGGAGAAATAATATGTTAACGTTAGTTGCCAGAATAGACTAAAACGTTTGATCACTCTAAACAGTCACATATTCCTGTCAAAGATCTGATACATGTGTGGGACCGAAAATACACTTTCCCTAAATGTTTATCTCATTTTACCGATCCTGATGTTGACCAATCTTCGTTTCTTCTCCATCCAACAGATTGGAATCCAGATCAACCAAATGGCGGTGGCGAGGATTGTTTGGTCACGTCTTCAACAGAAACATGGCACGATTTTAATTGTGATTCGTCTACTTTTGCCTCTACCTGTGAAGTGCCAATATCATCTTTGATGGGTAAGACTATAGGAGATACATACGAACTGATTAAACTATCAGTTTATAGGATGTGAATTGCCAATATCATATTTGATGGGTAAGACTATAGGAGATATACATACGAACTGATTAAACTACCGTATCAGTTTATAAGATGTTAATTGCCAATATCATCTGTGATTGGTAAGACTATAGGAGATTTATTTAAGTGATATTTAATATACGAGCTGATTAAACTATCAGTTTTTAGGATGTGAATTGCCAATCTCATCCGTTCATACTTCAATACCAGGAGAAGGACAGGCAATGACCATGTTGAATTATTCAACCGATTATAGGTTGGCGTTCGCAATTCGAAGGTAAATGGTTCCGAAATTAAAATAAATGCGAGAAAATCACACCGGTATGTCTTTGTAAGTCTTTTTAAAATCTGACTATCATTTAAATTTTAGCCTACAAATTAGAGTTGTGTTCAAACAGGACTCAGAGTGTGGTGCCATCGGAACGACTTTGCGATCAAACCAAGATCAGTCATAGGAAGCCATTGGAAAGGGGGCTTTTGTGAAAAAGCAGGCAAAACGATCAACTAAAACTTTGCTACAGAATTAAAGGCGTTGCAAAATGAATCTACCACTACAAGAAAGCAATCTTCCACTGACATTATTAAAATCATTGCTGTCGTCGATTGATGAAATTCTTTATAGCTAGTCCAAGGAAAACCACTTACTTGTCAGTCCAGGCAAACGCTTCTTCGGGACGCCACTGTGATCCCAATCGAGCTCAATTTACGTCCCGATCGGGCTCGTAAAGGTCACATTTGACCGGAAATAGGCCACAATGGCACGCTGCATAACGGCGACGCTACACGAAAGTCTATGGCGAGACGGGATACTTTACCGTAAGTGACACGATATGCTAGCTAATCCGGAAAAGTGCCCAGTCGACTTTAGTCTACTATGTTCTTTAGTATTTCTAGCATAAACTGACCAAAGGATTTTATTATTCACCTGCAAAAAATGGAAATATTTTAGTTTATAAAGTCATCGGTCGTGTCTACATTTACACTTTAGTCTACTCGTCCAGTCGCCCAATTTATTTTGCATCATCAGACCAGACACAGCCGGTCGCCGTTTTCAATCGTCACCGTTTTTCGTAAATATATTATAATTATTGTCATGTGGCTTTATTTTTCTGTATCATCGATCTCATACGTAACCAAAGAAAATTGAATTAATTCACCAACTAACTAATGCTATTTAGGCTCATTTTCCAAATGTTGACATTTGAAAAACAATCCTTGTGATTTCTATGCTAGAGTCGGGAGGACAGGTTTAAGTATGTTCATAAAAATTTGAAAATAAAAGTATCTCTTTGAAAATGGAATACATGGAAACCAAGTACTTTACAATAAAGAATGAAGGTTCAACCATGTCTACAGGATGAATAATAAAATATTGCCTCATATTGCTGAAAACTGTTCAAGTTATGCAAATTTTAAACCATTTTAGGTATAAAAAGGTTTACTTTCATGATGCCCAATTGTTTGTGTTGGATTATTCAGACATCAGTAAATACATCCCAGCCCACTTCGTACTACATCGCTGGATTTAAGAGGTAAACATGGAGTTTTTCACATATTTTGGCTACCAAATGTTTAAAAAAATGTCGCCCTCTGTAGTCAATGATATGCACATCCCCATCTTTGCGAATGAAATTTTTTCGTCAAATTGATTGGGGCTTGACTTTTTTGTATCATCGATCTTATACGTAACCAAAAAACATTGAATTATTTAACCAAATAATGCTATTTGGGCTCATTTTCCAAATTTTGACATTTGTCGGTCAGGCCCAACTCAGCCCAAGCATTAAAAAAAACCTACGATTTCTTTGCGAACGTCATTTTTGTCGTTAAATTGACTGCGGCTTGACTTTTTTGTATCATCGATCTTATATGTAACCAAAAAATATTGAATTATTTAAGCAAATAATGCTATTTGGGGTCATTTTCCAAATTTCGACATTTGTCTGTCAGGCCTGAGCATTAAAAAAAAACCTATGATTTCTTTGCGAACGTCATTTTTGTCGTTAAATTGATTGCGGCTTGACTTTTTTGTATCATCGATCTTATATGTAACCAAAAAACATTGAATTATTTAACCAAATAATGCTATTTGGGCTCATTTTCTAAATTTTGACATTTGTCGGTCAGGCCCAACTCAGCCCAAGCATTAAAAAAAACCTACGAATTCTTTGCGAACGTCATTTTTGTCGTTAAATTGACTGCGGCTTGACTTTTTTGTATCATCGATCTTTTATATGTAACCAAAAAACATTGAATTATTTAAGCAAATAATGCTATTTGGGGTCATTTTCCAAATGTCGACATTTGTCGGACAGGCCTGAGCTTTAAAAAAAAAAACCTACGATTTCTTTGCGAACGTCATTTTTGTCGTAAATTGACTGCGGCTTGACTTTTTTGTATCAGCGATCTTATATGTAACCAAAAAACATTGAATTATTTAAGCAAATAATGCTATTTGGGGTCATTTTCCAAATTTCGACATTTGTCGGACAAGCCTGAGCATTAAAAAATAAAAAACCTACGATTTCTTTGCGAACGTCATTTTTGTCGTTAAATTGATTGCGGCTTGACTTTTTTGTATCATCGATCTTATATGTAACGAAAAAACATTGAATTATTTAAGCAAATAATGCTATTTGTGGTCATTTTCCAAATTTCGACATTTGTCAGTCAGGCCTGAGCATTAAAAAAAAAAACTACGATTTTTTTTCTCGAGCGTCATTTTTGTTGTTAAATTGATTGCGGCTTGACTTTCTCGCATCATCGATCTTACACGTAACCAAAAAACATTGAATTATTTAACCAAATAATGCTATTTGGTGTCATTTTCCAAATTTTGATATTTGTCGGTCAGGCCTGAGCATATTACAAAAAAACCTACGATTTCTTTGTGAACGACATTTCTGTCATTCAATGTCATAACATTGATTGTGGCTTGACTTTTTTGTTTCATAAATCTCATAGGTAACT
>CM069454.1:1984844-2112399 GCA_035610835.1 Ophiura sarsii | reverse complement strand
GTCTGTGTACAACTCAATGGGCACATTTCACGGCATTTTGTGCGTCTAAAATAAGAACCATTAGAGCTATGCAACTCAAACTTTGGAATACAACTCTTTTAAGGATGACCTTTCATGAAGAATAGAAAACTTCAAGTTGAAAATCGGAACATCTACCTTTAAGAGTGTAGCATTTTACACTTTGGTGGTTTTGTGCGAGCTCACTGCTAGTCGCGAAACAATGAACACGTACGTGACCTAATAACCGTGGTATTCATTCATAGAATAAATAACATGAATGCGACGGAAATAAAACGTTGAATGGAATGATGAATGGAGGAAATGGTGCACCTGTGTAACATACATTTAAGTCTTACAACAAAACAAAAAAGTTTAAACTTTTTGACATTTATCGGTGGTTAATGGCGGATAAGTAGGCCCTATTAATGCATTGTATACGCACACCCGCTTCATCATGTTCATATCAAATGTCACGAATGTCGGATAAACAATTTTGATTTTATGAATATCAGAATATTCTTTATTTCGATTCAATACCTTTAACCGGGACCTTTAATTTGACCGAAATTTGATCTCCATAAGTAAATGGGTGACTGTAAGTTTGCATACTTAATGTCAATGGAATTACATCAAATAATTTTAACTAGGCCGTAATATCAATATTCAGCGATGTGCATACGCGGCTGCTAAAATGAGAATAATATTCATTGTTGTTTGAAATATGTCTGATTTAAGAAGAGAGAATAAATAATTAAAAAGCAGCCAAAGCCCGTAAGTCAACGTAAATGTAGGCCTATACATATTTTAATAAATATATAATTACATAGGCCTAATTATAGGGTAAAGTTAGCCGATGTCATGACGATATTATCGGGATCGTACCGCACTTGTTAGCCTACCTACCAAGGATGGGTTAGTTCGTGTCAGGAAAGTTGGGGTATGAAACATCGCGTCCGGACGTCCGGTCGATCTGGATGGGCATCTATCTTTGTAGGCTTTTAATGAATCGTAACCACAAATCCCTCTTCCTTTTTTCTTCCGTTTTAATAAGTGCCATGTTCGAGTCATCATTTCCGTCCAATTACTTCTAATATCCCGTACCATCATCACCACACCAGTCGACCATTCGAAGCGATTCATGCACGAGCACTAATACAGGTTGTCCCAAAATGATTAGTACCCATCGATGCCCAAAGTTCAATAATTTTTGTCATCATCAGAATCGATGGGAGAAGGTCCGTTATTTTTACATCACCTTTGTCATACTGTACTATTTCATTAGAAATTTAGATCATGAATATCGGACTCAAGATACACTCCATTATGTAAAAAATGGTGATTTCACCTTTTAGCAAAGTGCTAAAAAATGTGTGTGCTGGGGTGAACTTGTTTGAAAGAAACTTGTGTATTCTCATAATCTCTTGTCTACTCAATATAATCTTGTGTGTCTTTCTGTTGTAACTGTTATTAGTTATTGGTGTTCAAATCATTAATAATTCTTCTCCTTAATTCAATTTAACGGGTAAAAGAAGTTTGTCACACTTGAGTGACCCCATGCAAGAGATTACGAAAATGTATTAGTTTCTTTCAAACAAGCTGTTTTAAACCCCTTTTTTTTTGCACTTTGCCAAAAAGGTGAAATCACCATGTCTTACACAATGGAGTGTAACTTCATTAAAATAAGTCCGATATTCATGATCTAAAATTCTAATGAAAGGGTACAGTATAGCAAAGTTTGCGTGTTTTATAGTTTTGAGATATTGTACGAAACGTATTAAAAAATATTAAAATTGGTGAAAAAATAATAATTTGACATTTGAGATAAAAATCGTTGTTCACCTGGTTGGTGAACAACCTGGACCCCCCCCCCCCCCCCCCCCCACTTGCAAGTGCTGTGATTTTATTCCTGTACGAATGTCACTGCACTTTATTCAAAAAATGAACACTCAGGAAATAAACTGATTTTGTCCGAACCTGAGTGACAATTTTAAGTGACAATGACAATGACATTCTGTGGACATAATATTCATCAAATCTTGAAAATGTCCGACTTCCCCAGCCGTTCACGCTTTTGGAGTTAATCAGACGGTGGTGGACATGGGAGACATTTACTTGGTGAATTTTAAGATGTTACTAAGACACCGTTTGATAGTATCAAGTGACAGGTTTGGCATAATAGATTATGGGTCGTTCTTCAAACGCCCCAATCAAACTATTGAGCCCTCTAAAATGCATGATAGGTCGTTCTTTAAAAGCCCCGTCAAAAAAACCCATCCAAACTGTTAATATCCAATCCCACAATGCAACAAATGAAAGGTCGTTCTTTAAAAAAAACCTGTAAAATGACACCGCCCATTCAAATTGTTGAGGCGTGCAACAAATAATAGGTCGTTCTTTAAAAGCTCATGTAAAATGACACCACCCTATTTTTATCATAAATTTATTGTTGTTTCTATATACTTGTAAGTGAAAATTAAATACCTCAAGATGCCCAATGATGTTTTTTTAAAAGCGGTCCGAAAATATTCCAATTTCGATTCAATGAGAGTTAAGATGGAGACATTGATAATGGTTCAAATGTGTTGTGTCAAAAATAAGCGTCCAACAAAATTATGATAAAAGAGCGGTCGAAGATGCCCGTTGTCCAAAGATGCCCAATGGTAGGGCGTTCTTTAAAAGCGGTCCTAGGTGCAGTGGACCTAGAGGCACGCTATTGCAGCCCTTGCTATTATAGGTGCTATTGTGCTATTGTCAGTTAGAGCGCCTTTCTCTAAATGTCCATTTTTTTCAAACTAAAATGGTCCAGAAAACGTTCTCTTGAAGCCATTTTGTTATGCTTGAATAATTAAACAATTGAAACAAATTTTGCAGTACAGGTGCGATTTCTACTTTGGTCATTTTAAATCGTTGTGTAGTGTAATACACTTTTTATAATACAATATAGATCAGTAAGCCTACCCTTCCCTTCCCTCCTTGAACTTATTATTGGACACACACTGTACATTTTTTTCAAAAATCTTAACATCTTAGGGGGCTATGGGGCCGGGACTATACGCCGCCGATAGCTTATCGTTGCCTAACAAATGTGTGCACAGCTGAGGTTTTTCCTAAAATTTTAGGCCGTGTTAAAACTTGCCAGCCAGCTAGATTGTTATGACTTAAAAAATCGTTTGCCAGACAGGAATTCATTTGATAAGAAAACAGAACCAGCCAGATTCTAAACATCATGGGATGGGAGCAGATATTTGCCAGGAAACCTCGTTGGGTGCCCCTAGGGGATAATTTATTACCCTCGATAAACTCGCTAAAAGGGGGTTAGGATTGTCTGAGAGTTTTAAGGGGATGGAATCGTAATGGGTACCAATTGCATATAAATGAGGATGAGTTGTGCCTATTTTACGTGTAATCCGATGGAACCCTTATTTGGTGCTAAGCGCCCTAAATAAGCCTTGCGGTGTGATATCGTCATTAATTTAATACAAGAATAGTATTTATGAAAGACAGATATAGTTTAGCATAGAGAGTTGTAGTGGAATTAATATAATGTAACATTCGTTCTCAATGAATAATACATTCCTTTACTTCCACTACAACTGGTTACACGACGACGAGTGTCTTCTTTGAAGACTATTATTGTTATATGAGTATCAGGGCGCACGTTGGAAACCACCTTTCTTTCACAATGTTAGCGTAGCGTTACCATTTATTGCGTATTAAGTAATTCACACACTGCTTAATCATTGCACTTTCGTGATTTTTGATATTCTCATTAGCACAACAACATCAAATTTTTCTAATTTTTCTCGGAACAGCCCATATGCTTTTATTGACCTTTAAAACATTCACTCTGAGAAGTAACTATCGGTCATTCTCGGACTGCCTTACTTTTAAATAATTGATTGGCCAAAAGGTGGTCATGTGACAAGTGGAGGGAAGTAAACACTACGCTAAATGAAGGGGTCGTGATGACCTCTAGAGTAACGGAGCTCAAACACAATGGTTCGAAAAAGGTATCTAAAGTATTCCTTTCACCGTATGTTTTATATTTAGGGGCCTCAAAAAGGAGTCATGTTTGATACCGAAATAATTCTACCAGTTTTCTCTTTCCATCTAAATTTTCAATTTGGTACTGCGACTTATTTTAAGAGAGATACAAATATTTAAAATGGTTTGGGACACCCTGTACTTAACATGAAGCCCGACCTGTTACATGTTACCTTTGCATTGCATGTAGGAAATTGTATTTGTTTACTGCGTGACTTCGTTGTATGCGCTCCTGGAGGTGCTACCAAAGCACTCGCATACAAACGCGATCGTGATTGGCTCCAGGTGATTGGGCTGTGAAATAATTGTGTTAATTGAATTAATATACACGTTAATGGCAGTTCTTAAAGATATGGGGTCATATACTTACTCATTAATACACGGTGACTCAGTGTACATAGCATTGTTTCTCCACCGACTCCTTAGACCTACTTTGAATTGGTATACACTCTGCCGTTTTGGCATTGAGCACTCTATTCAAAAGATAGTCTAACCATGAAATATTGTCATATTCGCGTTTGATGGTCGTTTGATGAAGTTTATTATTGCTTTCCTTTGTATATTGGACGGTTTTATCGTTTTATAATCCATTATTTATCGCTTTATTATGTTTCCTCACACCCAGTTGCTATATCTTGCTTTAAGTCTTTGCCGACATTAATTTGTTATTATAAATAACTCACTTCATTAAAATAAATCAAAGATTTACCAAAGAGTCCGAGCCAAAGCCAGATAAAAGCTAGCTAATAATGTTTAATCAATATTGGTATTGAAATATCTTTGATACCAGTCAGCAAAGCCATTTCAAATTGAATTTACAGTTACAGACAGAAAAGATGCTTCACGTCCTCATGGTATTACTGTTACAAAGGAATACTTATCACTATCAGTCATTTTCATTTCCAATTAGTTGGGCGCCAATAGTCAATATTTTGCATTGCTGCCGAGCCGCATCCGGGGGAGGGGGGGGGGGGGGGTTGCGCTATCAAAGGTCAAAAGTCATTTAGGGGCAAAAATACCCACACATGCTCAGATTATGTAGTGATGCATATCACACGTTTCCTGATATCATAATGGTTGTAAATACGCCAGATGTTTAGTTTCCGAGATGTAAATCGAAATAGGTTAAATGTCAACATTTTTTCTCTTATTCTTTGTACAGGGGTCAAATTGTCACACAAAAAAACAGATTTTAATGAACATTGTCTTCAATCGTTCGGATAACTACAACAAACACTAAACACCATCTTTTCCCGTATTTACAAGTTAATATTAGCGGTATAATAACGAACACTAGGATGAAAGGTGCATTAGCACACGGCGCACAAAACCATAAAACCTTACTTTTGATACGGTTGCCATTGTATCCATGAATCGAACAATGAAATATGCACCAAAATCCAATTTGTGTAAGAAAGGGAAAATCTGATATTAAGGAACAATGCGAAAAGTAATGACGAAGGTTGGCCCTCTGACCATGCTGACGACTGCCGCTCTCCCTCCCCGTCCGACGACGGAACCCCCTTCAGCTATCTCACGGTTTTGAGTCCACCCTTCAATGATAATTATGTGCATACTTTGTAGCTCTAGCTATCTTAAATTAGTAAAAACAACAATTCCGACCTCTGGCGTGAGACGTTCTTCTGTATGACCCTGTCTGTTGTATGAACGTGATACTGATGTGAACTGTTATAATCATTTTGTTATTTTCAGGTGTACTGGAGTTGGCCGATGAACAGTATTTTGTTCAAGAAGGAAGCAGACTGGATCTAACAGTTGTGGTGGATGGCGGTGTAGCAACAGTTGGCGTGGGAAATGCAGGTAATACTCCATATTCAAACATTATGGGGGGTACGAGCACCCATGACGCGTGCCCGTATACAATATGTTGAGAGTCAAAGTGACCTCACTTAAAGGGGCACACAGAGAGATTTCTCAAAAAATGAAATTCAACATTCTAACCTTGTTAAGATAGATGATATACATAGAAATCCCTCTCATGTAACATTTCTTCAAACAAAATAACTAAAAATGAAAAATAAAGACATTTTCTCAGCATTTCCGAAGGGCTGGTATATTAGTGCTTTTCATTTTTCATTTTTTTTGTTGTTGTTAAAAATCACCACCAATTGAATCAATGAGGTCATAACTATATATGCACCACGCAACAAGCTATGGGTGGTCTTCAAGGTTATTTTGAATAAACATGAAACAAATAAGCAAGAAGCCATCTGTGGCCTATTGGATGAATTTGGCTAGTTTCGATGCGATCTCATCGAAACTCAAAACGCTATCAAATCCAAGAATTTCAAATGAATTATTGCACATCAAGTTGTACAATTGAAGGTGGTAGATAGTACGTATAAGCATAAGTATGTGAAAAACCCAACTTCTGAAAAAAATTGAGGGCACCCTCCATGACGGATCTCTTAGTGCCCCTTTAAGGAATACGCTAGCCTGTAGTAACATCATCTGAGTTGCATACTTCAAGTCCCATTGTGTGTCCCTTTACGCAGACCACTAGGCATGGTGCAATTACGTCCAATACCAGTAAGCTAATTTTAATTAGCTTACTGGTATTGGACGTAAAACACTTTCCGTGCGGCAGGCGGCTGCAAACGACATTCCAAAATTTCACAAAATGTTTAAAAAATGTCAACATTATTGAATTTTATTACCATATTTGGAACCACCATGAGAAATGCATTGACATAAGTACAAACATGCCTAGTATTGGTTCCGTAATACTTCAGATAGACCTTGCCATTTAGGAAAGTTTTCTGAAAAATCTGTTTTGTATGGTAAAACTAATAGCCGCGTGGAAAGTGTTAATGATCCCATTTTTGTATAAGCGCATGATTATACCATGACGTGTTTTTTTCTCAACAAATATGGCCATTCTTTTACACACTACCTGTATATTTTATGTGATATTCAACAGATTGTTTATGTTTTTCTTATCTGTTTTGCGGTTAGCAATAACACTTGCTACTACGACAGATATCGATTTCGCCACGGGCATGTCTGGCACGGTATCTATACCGAATGCCCGTACAGAAAGGCGATTAGCCGGTTATATTCAGGCTAAACTTGACAATGTGGTTGAAGATGTTGAATGTACTACACTTAGCTTGGGGCTGGGTACTTTAACCAGTGACACATTGGGAGATATTAGTACAGCTGAAGTGTGTGTGCTCGATGGAACAGGTAACGAGTTATATAGTATCTTTCGGATTATTTATTAAGATATGATATTGAATACACTATGAGCGTGTTTCTACGCGGGCAATGCAAAGTAAACGCTAAGATTAATCGGTAAGTTTGTAATCCCCCTGTTTCTACTCGCGAAAAGTGTCCGCTAAGTTTATCGATCCTAGTCGATGGGCCACGACATTTGATCGTTTGTTATACCAAACAATGCCGCCCCACCTAAAAAAAGGAATCACAATGTGTATAACCCAGCGTGACACGGTTCACGGCACATACTGGGTTTCTTGCCGTTTTTTACAGGTACCAAACCTGGTTTGTGAAGGTTTTTGGGATTACCCAAAATACCGATTCTTAACGGTATCTGGCTGTTTGCACTGGGCAAACTTACCGATTCCTAACGGTATCTTCCCCAGTAAAAACACGCTCTATGTTTGTCAAAATTTTCTTTCAATGGCTGTATATTATCAAAGATTGATAACGATTTATGAACAAATATGCAGTTCGAAATGTCATAATTTGTTATGATTACACACAATGCAATACTATCGATTAAATATATGAGCCGTGCGCACGGTATCTTTATAGGCTAGATGCAAGAATTATCACAATCATATGAGATGGTTAATTATAACTGGACCAAATATAAAATGACTTCTCCAACCTTCATCACCGAGATGTGACAGGATTTTTATAAAATACCTTCTTAAATGCATCAACATTTTTATGATCAGTGATCTTGATAAGTTTGGATCTGTACAAAGTAAAGATCACGTTTTTTAACCGCGGCACCCATTAAAGGTGGTGGTGTTACATTTTAAATTTAATTTTGTCTTTAGGCTATTGTATTATAATACAGCTCGATAAGCATAATTAGTCGGGGTGGTTGAGGGAGTGGAGGAGGAGGAGATAACTGTCTAATATATGGGTGAAAATGGAGCGCTGTCTTATAATAAAATGGTAATTCTTAAATGCCATTTTGGTTATACAGGGTGTCTCAGAAAAAATTACAATGCACCTTTAGAGGATTGTAGCTTTCTGAATAAGTGTCAAAATAGAACAACTCAAACGACAAAATAAAGGCAAAGTAGTTTGCTATACTAAACCGGATGTGATTCGGTTCATTAATTCCAGAGAAATGAGCAATTACGTAACATTAGTCTGGGAACACTTCCATCCAAGTTTGCTCATATTGAGTGATTCAGACAGCACATACATGAAATCAATACTTCTCTACAAAATGACATGGAGTAACGTGTTTTTATGGTTTTACACCAAATAATATGCCAAATTGAACGTTTTTATCATAGTATTGAACAGTGCTGGCTAATTGAACATTAATGAACCAGCCGCGGAACCAGAACCAGCCGCGGAAGTGAAAATCTGTCAAAATATGCAAACTTGGATGGAAGGGTTCCGTGACTACGCTTACGTAATCACAGATATCTCCATAATTACGTAACAAAATCATACGCTGTTTTCTTCCAATTGCAGACAATCAATTTGGCCTCATTTTACCGTTTGAATTGTAAAATTCAGATACTTAATTAGGAAGTTATGATCGCCTAATGGTGCGTTGTAATTCTTTTTGAGACACCCTGTATATGATGCGAGCATGCTTAACATAATTTACTTAAATGTGATACTTTAATTAAATGATGTTAAGCATGTTTAATCAAGCTAATTAACAATATTTCTATTCTGATTAACAAAGTAGGATGAACCATGTACAAATATAGTAATTAGTTTTCAGTTTTAAAATTTTACATCAAGGAAAATTGGAAAGAGTTATCAAAGCTCTGATTTTGATGTAAAATAAATAGTCCTAATTTATCTAGTCTTCAAATATGTCCCGCATTTAAAAGGAAATTTTCATTTTGTTTAACATTTTAATTGTTACACCCTGTATATTGTATACGTCACCCTGTATATTTGATATCTAGTAATCATGTTTACACTCGCTTTATTTTGAAGCTTGTCAAGAATATATGTAGTGGAAAAAGTACCATCATTATTTTCTGAGTTCATTGATATAATTATATTATATAAATCCAATGTTTGAAATACAAAGTCTTACCATTGTGCATGATCAGGTCATTTCCCCAAATTATCTGATTGACTGTAATAATGAGTCATTAATTGGTAAGTATTTAAAATAATTATCTAAATTACGCGTTATACAGGCTGTCCCATAAGGATTAGTACCCATCGATGCCCAAAGTTCAATACATTTTGTCATCATCAAAATCAATGAGATTAGATCCGTTGTTTTTCTATCATATGTGGTATTCCTTTCATTAGAATTTTAGATCATGAATATCGGACTTATCTTAATGAAGTAACACTCCATTGTGTAAGACATGAGAAATTGTATCGGGCGATACTGGAACAAAAGTATGTACCAGTATCGTTCAAGAGTGGCACAAATTACACTGGAAACATGTGTACCAGTATCGTCCAATACTAGAACATAAACACGTTCCAGTATGGCTGGATACTGGAATCAAATTTGGTGGAACACAATTTAATGTTCCAGTATCGACCAATACTGGAACAGTTAAATCGAACTAGTCTTTAATCTTTCACATATTTTGGGACTTGATCTCTGTATTAATCTTAAAAATAAGAGATTTGGGATGGAAGTTTAGTTTCATTTTGACACCTTGACTTTCATATTTTAAATGGAAACCACCAAAATGCTCTGTACTTTCTCATAGCACTCACATGACCTGGGCACACTACACAGTTATATGTCATTTTATCATAACTTAATATTGTTGTCAAGCTAAATTTACTCTAGTTTAGCTAAACAATTTAAATCACTGAAATATTGCTGTAAAGGTTTTCCTTTGAAATAGTAAATTCTCAAGAACATCCCAAATTTATTTAAAACAAACTTTTAAGAACTGTCCATTAATGTTATAACCCTTGAATACCAAAAAGCTAACACTACTGTGTTCAATAGATTCTGTTTTCTCTCCACTTGCAGTTTCCAAAGTGTCCTAATACTTTTGGTTGCTAGTATACAAACAACACCAATTTAATATTTCCATGTACATTTTGTATTCACCCTGTGTTATCAGTTCCGTCCATCAAGTATTAATACAAGACTTTGTTTAGACATGGAATTATTGGCTAATCTTTTGCCTAATTAATCAGGTATATATAATACAGTTACAATTTCATCATGGCAAATGGATTTAAATTCTGTATTGTATCAACATTTATAAATGTTGCAGATGTATATGAGTTCGCCGATGAGCAATATTTTGTATTAGAGGGACAGACGCTTGATCTTACTGTTGTCCGGAATGGTGTAACGCTACAAGCAGGTGACGCAGGTACTGTTTTATATACTAGTATCCTAATTTAAAAATAAATTATATTAAATGACGCCACTTTTTTCCATCAAATTAAAAAAAAAACCATCTGATATAGATAATATAATATCAAAGATATCCTCCTCCTACCTCATCAATAATTAAGTGAACGATTCACAAAACGTGTGTCCATTTTATTTGTATTTGTTTTAAGAAATAACAATCGCCAAATCGGTTATTGATATCGATTTCCCTACTGGCATGGATGGAACAGTAACATTTACGAACGGCGCTACAGAAAAAAGATTAGATAACTTCATAATGGGTACATTGGACAATGTGGTTGAAGATGTTGAATGTTTTGAAATTGCACTTAATGCTGGAACATTAGACGCTACAAAACTTGCAATAGGGAATATTGACAAAGCCGAAGTCTGTGTTCTTGACGGAACCGGTAAGTGTCTTAATTTTGCACCTTTATGTTTTATTCGTAATACAAAAAATGGATAGCAATTTTCACTTTGTATCAAAATAAGAGGATCATTGTATTAAAAACAAAATATTGGATAGACTATGTTAGCTATATACCTTTTGATCATTTGCTTTCAAAGACTGTAAATTGTCAAAGTTTGATAACAATTTATGAACAAATATGCAGTTCGACATGTCACTTTTTCTTTATTACAAACAATGCAACACCATCGATTAGAGATATGAACCGTGAGCACGGGATCATTAGAGGCGGGCTTATCGCCAGCTGGTTCATTATTATATTATAACTGATGTATGGACCGGAAAAGTGTATTTTAGATCCTAGATACTGGCATACCAGTATCCGTGAGTATCGGCCGATACTGGAACACCAAATTGTGTTCTAGTATCGGTTGATACTGCCATATTTGTTTATGTTACAGTATCGGGCGATACTGATACAAGTGATATTAGTGTGATATGTCTCAGTACTGAACGATACGGGAACATACTATTTATATATTTTCCAGTATCACCCGATACTGGACCATTTTATAAGTTCCAGTATCTGCCGGTGCTGGAACACTCACTTTGTACCAGTATCGGACGATACTAGTACAGTCCAGCATCTAGGACCTAAAGTACACTTTTTCCTACGGACCAATATATAAGTACCAATATAGGTATTTCTCCAACCTTCATCTTTTTATTATCAGCTATCAATTGTATCATCAATATAATATGATATAATATTGATATACGCCTTTAAACACGATCGGTACTAACATTTAAATACCTTATTTTGATGTTAACAACTGTAACTTGTTAAATATTGATAACAATTTTAGAACTATTATGCAATTCGAACTGCGACAATTACAAACAATACAACAATATCAATCGGAACTCTGTTGATTGTCTGCCCGGTATAGCGACTTCATGATTCTTTAAAAAAAAGTGTATATCTTGCAAAATGTGGATGCATTGGCAGCAAATAAGGTATCACAATGTAGCAAGCAAAGAGCTTCAGAAGTGTAAGTCATTTATATTATTATAATATATCTAGATTCTGGAGTCATACTTCATCTCTGTAATGAGTGTGGAATTTTGTTTACAGTTTATATCACTTTGAGCAGAGCTGGTTTATATTTATACATTTATTATGACTGATATCGGTTTAATAATCATTAAATATTGAACTTATATCAAGCTGAATGTTGACTTATCAAAGATGCGCTGTGACCAATTTGCATACATATTTTCAAAATGATGTTGATGAGAGCATTTTCGTAATTGTAACATTCAACAATTCAATAGCCCACGGTTTATAATAAACAATATAACCACAAATATTAACAATTAAACACCGCTATTTAAATCTATGTTTCTAATAATGTTTACCGATTCATCTCAAAATTCCTTTAAATTGAAGTCCAATATATTTGTATCCATTCATTTAAAGCAGATATGTTTCGTACGTAGAAATGAGTTCACCATTGTTTGGACTTATTTTTTGGAGGATGCTCAATTGTAAAACCATTATCCATATTGGGATAAAGGAACAACAAAAATTGTCGTAGTCTGACTTTTGCTGTCGAGAGATGTTATAAATGGTCATGTATCTGTATTTGAACGTCATACCAACCCGGAGGCCAGTCATGAATGATGTTGTAATCATCCGCGTGAACAAAAACGCGGAATATGGGTGCTTTTTTCGACCACAACGCGGTTCGGCGCGGACCCGTGCTAAGGGTATCAAAATCACCAATTTCAGAAAATATGGTTGTATTTTTCAACATGAATCCGCGATAAGGGTTGCTTGGGGCGATAGTTCATATGTCCATCAATAATATAGCCTACAAAAGTTTGACCTGTAGGGATAAATTAAGAAACAAACCTAAATCATGCACTTACTTCATACGTTCATGTCAATCTAAACTCTATCTTGAGGGTCTATATCCTTTCTTTGAGTATGAATCTTCGAATTGTAATCCTTGTTAAGGGTCACTTTTTTTCTTTTTTGAGAATCCGTGTGATGGGTTGTTTTTGAGAGTGGATTCACATGGATGATTACAACCTGCACACTGCAAAAACACCGGTGTTAAAAATAACACTGCTCGGTGTTCTGACAGGTCCACACCAATTAGTGTTATTTCAACACTATCTTGGTGTTACATTAACACTTACAGTGTTATTCGTCACACTTGCAGTGTTAAAATGACACTACATGGTGTTGATATAACACCAATAATTTAACACCGGAACACTTACAGTGTTATTCGTCACACTTGCAGTGTTAAAATGACTATACATGGTGTTGATATAACACCAAGAATTTAACACCGGTACACCGGTGTTGGTGTGGACCTCTCACAACACCAACAGTGTTATTTTTAACACTGGTATTTTTGCAGTGTATACATGAGTGCCCCCCACCCCCCCCCCCCCCCCCCACGCATACTAATAATGAACTGTTACATTCATTGTTCATGTTTATTATCAGGTGTACTGGAGTTTGCCGATGAACGGTATTTTATTAAAGAAGGAGAAACGTTGATGGTAACAGTTGTGGTGGATGGTGGTATATCAACAGCTGCCGGTGGAAATGCAGGTAATATTCCCTATTCATACCTGTTAGTCTATAATTGCCAAGTACCTTATTGACACAAGGCATGTCCCATTTACGCCCTTTTACTGTAAAGAGTGACCAATTCTTTCAAACACTACCCGTATATATATTACAAATGCGAAATGTAAAACAGTGTGTATTTTTTCTTATCGATTTTGCCGTTAGAAATAACGCTTGCTGCTATAACAGATATTAATTTCCCCGGCTCCACTGCAACGACTGGACCGGTAACATTTGCGGTTGACGACACGAAAGCAGTGTTCTCCATTGAGGCTACAGTTGACGATGAGATTGAAGATATTGAATGTACTATGATTTCATTGGCGTTGGATGCTTTAACAGATGATGCATTAGGAGATATTGTTACAGCTCAAGTCTGTGTGATAGACGATACAGGTACATAGTTATGTAGTTAGCCTATTGAAGTAAATACGCAAAAAAGTCCACACATCTGTCGAAAGGATATAGCTATCAATTGTATCATCAATATGATATGATATAATATTGATATACGCCTTTAAACACGATCGGTACTAACATTTAAATACCTTATTTTGATGTTAACAACTGTAACTTGTTAAATATTGATAACAATTTTAGAACTATTATGCAGTTCGAACTGCGACAATTACAAACAATACAACAATATCAATCGGAACTCTGTTGATTGTCTGCCCGGTATAGCGACTTCATGATTCTTTAATAAAAAAGGTGTATATCTTGCAAAATGTGGATGCATTGGCAGCAAATAAGGTATCACAATGTAGCAAGCAAAGAGCTTCAGAAGTGTAAGTCATTTATATTATTATAATATATCTAGATTCTGGAGTCATACTTCATCTCTGTAATGAGTGTGGAATTTTGTTTACAGTTTATATCACTTTGAGCAGAGCTGGTTTATATTTATAAACTTATTATGACTGATATCGGTTTAATAATCATTAAATATTGAACTTATATCAAGCTGAATGTTGACTTATCAAAGATGCGCTGTGACCAATTTGCATACATATTTTCAAAATGATGTTGATGAGAGCATTTTCGTAATTGTAACATTCAACAATTCAATAGCCCACGGTTTTACAATAAACAATATAACCACAAATATTAACAATTAAACACCGCTATTTAAATCTATGTTTCTAATAATGTTTACCGATTCATCTCAAAAATCCTTTAAATTGAGGTCCAATATATTTGTATCCATTCATTTAAAGCAGATATGTTTCGTACGTAGAAATGAGTTCACCATTGTTTGGACTTATTTTTTGGAGGATGCTCAATTGTAAAACCATTATCCATATTGGGGTAAAGGAACAACAAAAATTGTCGTAGTATGACTTTTGCTGTCGAGAGATGTCATGGTCATGTATGGTCATGTATCTGTATTTGAACGTCATACCAACCCTGGGGCCAGTCATGAATGATGTTGTAATCATCCGCGTGAACAAAAACGCAGAATATGGGTGCTTTTTCGACCACAACGCGGTTCAGCGCGGACCCGTGCTAAGGGTATCAAAATCACCAATTTCAGAAAATATGGTTGTCTTTTTCAACATGAATCCGCGATAAGGGTTGCTTGGGGCGATAGTTCATATGTCCATCAATAAGATAGCCTACAAAAAGGTTGACCTGTAGGGATAAATTAAGAAACAAACCTAAATCATGCACTTACTTCATACGTTCATGTCAATCTAAACTCTATCTTGAGGGTCTATATCCTTTCTTTGAGTATGAATCTTCGAATTGTAATCCTTGTTAAGGGTCACTTTTTCCTTTTTTGAGAATCCTTGTGATGAGTGGTTTTTGAGAGTGGATTCACATGGATGATTACAACTTGTACACTGCAAAAAGACCGGTGTTAAAAATAACACTGTTCGGTGTTCTGAGAGGTCCACACCAATTAGTGTTATTTCAACACTATCTTGGTGTTACATTAACACTTACAGTGTTATTCGTCACACTTGCAGTGTTAAAATGACACTACATGGTGTTGATATAACACCAAGAATTTAACACCGGAACACCGGTGTTGGTGTGGACCTCTCACAACACCAACAGTGTTATTTTTAACACCGGTGTTTTGCAGTGTATACATGAGTGCCCCCCCCCCCCCGCATACTAATAATGAACTGTTACATTCATTGTTCATGTTTATTATCAGGTGTACTGGAGTTTGCCGATGAACGGTATTTTATTAAAGAAGGAGAAACGTTGATGGTAACAGTTGTGGTGGATGGTGGTATATCAACAGCTGCCGGTGGAAATGCAGGTAATATTCCCTATTCATACCTGTAGTCTATAATTGCCAAGTACCTTATTGACACAAGGCATGTCCCATTTACGCCTTTTTACTGTAAAGAGTGACCAATTCTTTCAAACACTACCCGTATATATTACAAATGCGAAATATAAAACAGTGTGTATTTTTTCTTATCGATTTTGCCGTTAGAAATAACGCTTGCTGCTATAACAGATATTAATTTCCCCGGCTCCACTGCAACGACTGGACCGGTAACATTTGCGGTTGACGACAGGAAAGCAGTGTTCTCCATTGAGGCTACAGTTGACGATGAGGTTGAAGATATTGAATGTACTATGATTTCATTGGCGTTGGATGCTTTAACAGATGATGCATTAGGAGATATTGTTACAGCTCAAGTCTGTGTGATAGACGATACAGGTACATAGTTATGTAGTTAGCCTATTGAAGTAAATACCGCAAAAAAATCCACACTTCTGTCGAAAGGATATAGCTATCAATTGTATCATCAATATGATATGATATCATATTGATATACGCCTTTAAACACGATCGGTACTAACATTTAAATACCTTATTTTGATGTTAACAACTGTAACTTGTTAAATATTGATAACAATTTTAGAACTATTATGCAGTTCGAACTGCGACAATTACAAACAATACAACAATATCAATCGGAACTCTGTTGATTGTCTGCCCGGTATAGCGACTTCATGATTCTTTAATAAAAAAAAGGTGTATATCTTGCAAAATGTGGATGCATTGGCAGCAAATAAGGTATCACAATGTAGCAAGCAAAGAGCTTCAGAAGTGTAAGTCATTTATATTATTATAATATATCTAGATTCTGAAGTCATACTTCATCTCTGTAATGAGTGTGGAATTTTGTTTACAGTTTATATCACTTTGAGCAGAGCTGGTTTATATTTATAAACTTATTATGACTGATATCGGTTTAATAATCATTAAATATTGAACTTATATCAAGCTGAATGTTGACTTATCAAAGATGCGCTGTGACCAATTTGCATACATATTTTCAAAATGATGTTGATGAGAGCATTTTCGTAATTGCAACATTCAACAATTCAATAGCCCACGGTTTTACAATAAACAATATAACCACAAATATTAACAATTAAACACCGCTATTTAAATCTATGTTTCTAATAATGTTTACCGATTCATCTCAAAATTCCTTTAAATTGAGGTCCAATATATTTGTATCCATTCATTTAAAGCAGATATGTTTCGTACGTAGAAATGAGTTTACCATTGTTTGGACTTTTTTTTTGGAGGATGCTCAATTGTAAAACCATTATCCATATTGGGGTAAAGGAACAACAAAAATTGTCGTAGTCTGACTTTTGCTGTCGAGAGATGTTATAAATGGTCATGAATCTGTATTTGAACGTCATACCAACCCTGGGGCCAGTCATGAATGATGTTGTAATCATCCGCGTGAACAAAAACGCAGAATATGGGTGCTTTTTCGACCACAACGCGGTTCAGCGCGGACCCGTGCTAAGGGTATCAAAATCACCAATTTCAGAAAATATAGTTGTCTTTTTCAACATGAATCCGCGATAAGGGTTGCTTGGGGCGATAGTTCATATGTCCATCAATAAGATAGCCTACAAAAGGTTGACCTGTAGGGATAAATTAAGAAACAAACCTAAATCATGCACTTACTTCATACGTTCATGTCAATCTAAACTCTATCTTGAGGGTCTATATCCTTTCTTTGAGTATGACTCTTCGAATTGTAATCCTTGTTAAGGGTCACTTTTTCCTTTTTTGAGAATCCGTGTGATGGGTGGTTTTTGAGAGTGGATTCACATGGATGATTACAACTTGTACACTGCGAAAACACCGGTGTTAAAAATAACACTGTTTGGTGTTCTAAAAGGTCCACACCAATTAGTGTTATTTCAACACTATCTTTGTGTTACATTAACACTTACAGTGTTATTCGTCACACTTGCAGTGTTAAAATGACACTACATGGTGTTGATATAACACCAAGAATTTAACACCGGTACACCGGTGTTGGTGTGGACCTCTCACAACACCAACAGTGTTATTTTTAACACCGGTGTTTTTGCAGTGTATACATGAGTGCCCCCCCCCCGCATACTAATAATGAACTGTTACATTCATTGTTCATGTTTATTATCAGGTGTACTGGAGTTTGCCGATGAACGGTATTTTATTAAAGAAGGAGAAACGTTGATGGTAACAGTTGTGGTGGATGGTGGTATATCAACAGCTGCCGGTGGAAATGCAGGTAATATTCCCTATTCATACCTGTAGTCTATAATTGCCAAGTACCTTATTGACACAAGGCATGTCCCATTTATGCCTTTTTACTGTAAAGAGTGACCAATTCTTTCAAACACTACCCGTATATATTACAAATGCGAAATGTAAAACAGTGTGTATTTTTTCTTATCGATTTTGCCGTTAGAAATAACGCTTGCTGCTATAACAGATATTAATTTCCCCGGCTCCACTGCAACGACTGGACCGGTAACATTTGCGGTTGACGACACGAAAGCAGTGTTCTCCATTGAGGCTACAGTTGACGATGAGATTGAAGATATTGAATGTACTATGATTTCATTGGCGTTGGATGCTTTAACAGATGATGCATTAGGAGATATTGTTACAGCTCAAGTCTGTGTGATAGACGATACAGGTACATAGTTATGTAGTTAGCCTATTGAAGTAAATACCGCAAAAAAAATCCACACTTCTGTCGAAAGGATATAGCTATCAATTGTATCATCAATATAATATGATATAATATTGATATACGCCTTTAAACACGATCGGTACTAACATTTAAATACCTTATTTTGATGTTAACAACTGTAACTTGTTCAATATTGATAACAATTTTAGAACTATTATGCAGTTCGAACTGGGACAATTACAAACAATACAACAATATCAATCGGAACTCTGTTGATTGTCTGCCCGGTATAGCGACTTCATGATTCTTTAAAAAAAAGTGTATATCTTGCAAAATGTGGATGCATTGGCAGCAAATAAGGTATCACAATGTAGCAAGCAAAGAGCTTCAGAAGTGTAAGTCATTTATATTATTATAATATATCTAGATTCTGGAATCATACTTCATCTCTGTAATGAGTGTGGAATTTTGTTTACAGTTTATATCACTTTGAGCAGAGCTGGTTTATATTTATAAACTTATTATGACTGATATCGGTTCAATAATCATTGAATATTGAACTTATCAAGCTGAATGTTGACTTATCAAAGATGCGCTGTGACCAATTTGCATACATATTTTCAAAATGATGTTGATGAGAGCATTTTCGTAATTGTAACATTCAACAATTCAATAGCCCACGGTTTTACAATAAACAATATAACCACAAATATTAACAATTAAACACCGCTATTTAAATCTATGTTTCTAATAATGTTTACCGATTCATCTCAAAATTCCTTTAAATTGAGGTCCAATATATTTGTATCCATTCATTTAAAGCAGATATGTTTCGTACGTAGAAATGAGTTCACCATTGTTTGGACTTATTTTTTGGAGGATGCTCAATTGTAAAACCATTATCCATATTGGGGTAAAAGGAACAACAAAAATTGTCGTAGTATGACTTTTGCTGTCGAGAGATGTCATGGTCATGTATGGTCATGTATCTGTATTTGAACGTCATACCAACCCGGGGGCCAGTCATGAATGATGTTGTAATCATCCGCGTGAACAAAAACGCAGAATATGGGTGCTTTTTCGACCACAACGCGGTTCAGCGCGGACCCGTGCTAAGGGTATCAAAATCACCAATTTCAGAAAATATAGTTGTCTTTTTCAACATGAATCCGCGATAAGGGTTGCTTGGGGCGATAGTTCATATGTCCATCAATAAGATAGCCTACAAAAGGTTGACCTGTAGGGATAAATTAAGAAACAAACCTAAATCATGCACTTACTTCATACGTTCATGTCAATCTAAACTCTATCTTGAGGGTCTATATCCTTTCTTTGAGTATGACTCTTCGAATTGTAATCCTTGTTAAGGGTCACTTTTTCCTTTTTTGAGAATCCGTGTGATGGGTAATTTTTGAGAGTGGATTCACATGGATGATTACAACTTGTACACTGCAAAAACACCGGTGTTAAAAATAACACTGTTCGGTGTTCTGACAGGTCCACACCAATTAGGGTTATTTCAACACTATCTTGGTGTTACATTAACACTTACAGTGTTATTTGTCACACTTGCAGTGTTAAAATGACACTACATGGTGTTGAGATAACACCAAGAATTTAACACCGGAACACTTACAGTGTTATTCGTCACACTTGCAGTGTTAAAATGACTCTACATGGTGTTGATATAACACCAAGAATTTAACACCGGTACACCGGTGTTGGTGTGGACCTCTCACAGCACCAACAGTGTTATTTTTAACACTGGTGTTTTTGCAGTGTATACATGAGTGCCCCCCCGCATACTAATAATGAACTGTTACATTCATTGTTCATGTTTATTATCAGGTGTACTGGAGTTTGCCGATGAACGGTATTTTATTAAAGAAGGAGAAACGTTGATGGTAACAGTTGTGGTGGATGGTGGTATATCAACAGCTGCCGGTGGAAATGCAGGTAATATTCCCTATTCAGACCTGTTAGTCTATAATTGCCAAGTACCTTATTGACACAAGGCATGTCCCATTTACGCCCTTTTACTGTAAAGAGTGACCAATTCTTTCAAACACTACCCGTATATATATTACAAATGCGAAATGTAAAACAGTGTGTATTTTTTCTTATCGATTTTGCCGTTAGAAATAACGCTTGCTGCTATAACAGATATTAATTTCCCCGGCTCCACTGCAACGACTGGACCGGTAACATTTGCGGTTGACGACACGAAAGCAGTGTTCTCCATTGAGGCTACAGTTGACGATGAGATTGAAGATATTGAATGTACTATGATTTCATTGGCGTTGGATGCTTTAACAGATGATGCATTAGGAGATATTGTTACAGCTCAAGTCTGTGTGATAGACGATACAGGTACATAGTTATGTAGTTAGCCTATTGAAGTAAATACCGCAAAAAAGTCCACACTTCTGTCGAAAGGATATAGCTATCAATTGTATCATCAATATGATATGATATAATATTGATATACGCCTTTAAACACGATCGGTACTAACATTTAAATACCTTATTTTGATGTTAACAACTGTAACTTGTTAAATATTGATAACAATTTTAGAACTATTATGCAGTTCGAACTGCGACAATTACAAACAATACAACAATATCAATCGGAACTCTGTTGATTGTCTGCCCGGTATAGCGACTTCATGATTCTTTAATAAAAAAAGGTGTATATCTTGCAAAATGTGGATGCATTGGCAGCAAATAAGGTATCACAATGTAGCAAGCAAAGAGCTTCAGAAGTGTAAGTCATTTATATTATTATAATATATCTAGATTCTGAAGTCATACTTCATCTCTGTAATGAGTGTGGAATTTTGTTTACAGTTTATATCACTTTGAGCAGAGCTGGTTTATATTTATAAACTTATTATGACTGATATCGGTTTAATAATCATTAAATATTGAACTTATATCAAGCTGAATGTTGACTTATCAAAGATGCGCTGTGACCAATTTGCATACATATTTTCAAAATAATGTTGATGAGAGCATTTTCGTAATTGTAACATTCAACAATTCAATAGCCCACGGTTTTACAATAAACAATATAACCACAAATATTAACAATTAAACACCGCTATTTAAATCTATGTTTCTAATAATGTTTACCGATTCATCTCAAAATCCCTTTAAATTGAGGTCCAATATATTTGTATCCATTCATTTAAAGCAGATATGTTTCGTACGTAGAAATGAGTTCACCATTGTTTGGACTTATTTTTTGGAGGATGCTCAATTGTAAAACCATTATCCATATTGGGATAAAGGAACAACAAAAATTGTCGTAGTCTGACTTTTGCTGTCGAGAGATGTTATAAATGGTCATGTATCTGTATTTGAACGTCATACCAACCCGGGGGCCAGTCATGAATGATGTTGTAATCATCCGCGTGAACAAAAAAGCGGAATATGGGTGCTTTTTTTGACCACAACGCGGTTCAGCGCGGACCGGTGCTAAGGGTATCAAAATCACCAATTTCAGAAAATATGGTTGTATTTTTCAACATGAATCCGCGATAAGGGTTGCTTGGGGTGATAGTTCATATGTCCATCAATAAGATAGCCTACAAAAACGTTGACCTGTAGGGATAAATTAAGAAACAAACCTAAATCATGCACTTACTTCATACGTTCATGTCAATCTAAACTCTATCTTGAGGGTCTATATCCTTTCTTTGAGTATGACTCTTCGAATTGTAATCCTTGTTAATGGTCACTTTTTCCTTTTTTGAGAATCCGCGTGATGGGTGGTTTTTGAGAGTGGATTCACATGGATGATTACAACTTGTACACTGCAAAAACACCGGTGTTAAAAATAACACTGTTCGGTGTTCTGAGAGGTCCACACCAATTAGTGTTATTTCAACACTATCTTGGTGTTACATTAACACTTACAGTGTTATTCGTCACACTTGCAGTGTTAAAATGACACTACATGGTGTTGATATAACACCAAGAATTTAACACCGGAACACCGGTGTTGGTGTGGACCTCTCACAACACCAACAGTGTTATTTTTAACACCGGTGTTTTTGCAGTGTATACATGAGTGCCCCCCCCCCCCCCCGCATACTAATAATGAACTGTTACATTCATTGTTCATGTTTATTATCAGGTGTACTGGAGTTTGCCGATGAACGGTATTTTATTAAAGAAGGAGAAACGTTGATGGTAACAGTTGTGGTGGATGGTGGTATATCAACAGCTGCCGGTGGAAATGCAGGTAATATTCCCTATTCATACCTGTAGTCTATAATTGCCAAGTACCTTATTGACACAAGGCATGTCCCATTTACGACTTTTTACTGTAAAGAGTGACCAATTCTTTCAAACACTACCCGTATGTATTACAAATGCGAAATGTAAAACAGTGTGTATTTTTTCTTATCGATTTTGCCGTTAGAAATAACGCTTGCTGCTATAACAGATATTAATTTCCCCGGCTCCACTGCAACGACTGGACCGGTAACATTTGCGGTTGACGACAGGAAAGCAGTATTCTCCATTGAGGCTACAGTTGACGATGAGATTGAAGATATTGAATGTACTATGATTTCATTGGCGTTGGATGCTTTAACAGATGATGCATTAGGAGATATTGTTACAGCTCAAGTCTGTGTGATAGACGATACAGGTACATAGTTATGTAGTTAGCCTATTGAAGTAAATACCGCAAAAAAGTCCACACTTCTGTCGAAAGGATATAGCTATCAATTGTATCATCAATATGATATGATATAATATTGATATACGCCTTTAAACACGATCGGTACTAACATTTAAATACCTTATTTTGATGTTAACAACTGTAACTTGTTAAATATTGATAACAATTTTAGAACTATTATGCAGTTCGAACAATTACAAACGATACAACAATATCAATCGGAACTCTGTTGATTGTCTGCCCGGTATAGCGACTTCATGATTCTTTAATAAAAAAAAGTTGTATATCTTGCAAAATGTGGATGCATTGGCAGCAAATAAGGTATCACAATGTAGCAAGCAAAGAGCTTCAGAAGTGTGAGTCATTTATATTATTATAATATATCTAGATTCTGAAGTCATACTTCATCTCCGTAATGAGTGTGGAATTTTGTTTACAGTTTATATCACTTTGAGCAGAGCTGGTCTATATTTATAAACTTATTATGACTGATATCGGTTTAATAATCATTAAATATTGAACTTATATCAAGCTGGATGTTGACTTATCAAAGATGCGCTGTGACCAATTTGCATACATATTTTCAAAATGATGTTGATGAGAGCATTTTCGTAATTGCAACATTCAACAATTCAATAGCCCACGGTTTTACAATAAACAATATAACCACAAATATTAACAATTAAACACCGCTATTTAAATCTATGTTTCTAATAATGTTTACCGATTCATCTCAAAATTCCTTTAAATTGAGGTCCAATATATTTGTATCCATTCATTCAAAGCAGATATGTTTCGTACGTAGAAATGAGTTCACCATTGTTTGGACTTATTTTTTGGAGGATGCTCAATTGTAAAACCATTATCCATATTGGGGTAAAGGAACAACAAAAATTGTCGTAGTCTGACTTTTGCTGTCGAGAGATGTTATAAATGGTCATGTATCTGTATTTGAACGTCATACCAACCCGGGGGCCAGTCATGAATGATGTTGTAATCATCCGCGTGAACAAAAACGCGGAATATGGGTGCTTTTTTCGACCACAACGCGGTTCAGCGCTGACCCGTGCTAAGGGTATCAAAATCACCAATTTCAGAAAATATGGTTGTATTTTTCAACATGAATCCGCGATAAGGGTTGCTTGAGGCGATAGTTCATATGTCCATCAATAAGATAGCCTACAAAAACGTTGACCTGTAGGGATAAATTAAGAAACAAACCTAAATCATGCACTTACTTCATACGTTCATGTCAATCTAAACTCTATCTTGAGGGTCTATATCCTTTCTTTGAGTATGACTCTTCGAATTGTAATCCTTGTTAATGGTCACTTTTTCCTTTTTCGAGAATCCGTGTGATGGGTGGTTTTTGAGAGTGGATTCACATGGATGATTACAACTTGTACACTGCAAAAACACCGGTGTTAAAAATAACACCGGTACACCGGTGTTGGTGTGGACCTCTCACAACACCAACAGTGTTATTTTTAACACCGGTGTTTTTGCAGTGTATACATGAGTGCCCCCCCCCCCCCCCCCCCCCCCCCCCCGCATACTAATAATGAACTGTTACATTCATTGTTCATGTTTATTATCAGGTGTACTGGAGTTTGCCGATGAACGGTATTTTATTAAAGAAGGAGAAACGTTGATGGTAACAGTTGTGGTGGATGGTGGTATATCAACAGCTGCCGGTGGAAATGCAGGTAATATTCCCTATTCATACCTGTAGTCTATAATTGCCAAGTACCTTATTGACACAAGGCATGTCCCATGTACGCCTTTTTACTGTAAAGAGTGACCAATTCTTTCAAACACTACCCGTATATATTACAAATGCGAAATGTAAAACAGTGTGTATTTTTTCTTATCGATTTTGCCGTTAGAAATAACGCTTGCTGCTATAACAGATATTAATTTCCCCGGCTCCACTGCAACGACTGGACCGGTAACATTTGCGGTTGACGACACGAAAGCAGTGTTCTCTATTGAGGCTACAGTTGACGATGAGATTGAAGATATTGAATGTACTACGATTTCATTGGCGTTGGATGCTTTAACAGATGATGCATTAGGAGATATTGTTACAGCTCAAGTCTGTGTGATAGACGATACAGGTACATAGTTATGTAGTTAGCCTATTGAAGTAAATACCGCAAACAAGTCCACACTTCTGTCGAAAGGATATAGCTCTCAATTGTATCATCAATATAATATGATATAACATTGATAAACGCCTTTAAACACGATCGGTACTAACATTTAAATACCTTATTTTGATGTTAACAACTGTAACTTGTTAAATATTGATAACAATTTTAGAACTATCATGCAGTTCGAACTGCGACAATTACAAACAATACAACAATATCAATCGGAGCTTTGTTGATTGTCTGCCCGGTATCTTAAGCGACTTTATGATTCTATACACAAATGTTGTATATCTTGCAAAATTTGGATTCTTTGGCAGCAAATAAGGTATCATATTGTAGCTAGCGAAGAGCTTCAGAAGTGTAAGTCAATTATATTATTATAATATATCTAGATTCTGAAGTTATAAATAATCTCTGTAATGAGTCTGAAATTATGTTTAATGTTTATATCACTTTGTGTACAGGGTGAGTCAAAAAGAAGTTGTGCGGGAATGAATATTTGTTTAAAAATATACCAAACAAATATGACAAACCAATGAGGCACGTATTCAAAGAGCAACTTATTCCGCTCATATGACAAAAGGAATCCTTGAAATCGATCTATTATATCAAGAGCTATGCCTGTTTTAATAAAACAGACCCTTTCTTTAGCTGTCCACGGAACGCTTACTCTTCTTGAAATCTATCTACTCTAAGTTGGCAGCAAAATAAAATGTACACACGGGCATTCATATTCAAACGGAATTAAAGCCTGAGAGTTTCAAACACAGTTGGGAATGGTGAGCAAAAACAAAAATCCGTGACAACAATTAGAAAATGATCAAACAATCATTTTGCTGCCCACTTAGAGTGGATAGATTTCAAGTAGAGTAAGCGTTTCGTGGACAGCTAAAAAGGGGGGTTCTTTGATTAAACCTGATATAGCTCCTGATATAATTGATCGATTTCAATGATTCCATTTGTCATATGAGTGGAATAATTTGCCCTTTGAACACGTGCCTCAATAGATTGTCACATCTGTTTGCTCTATTTTAAAACAAATATTCATTCCCGTACACACTTCTTTTTGACTCACCCTGTAGAGCTGCTTTATATTTGTAAACCTATTGAGACTAATATCGGTTTAATACTCATTAAATATTGAACTTATATCAAGCTAAATGTTGACTTATCGAAGATGCGCTGTGACCAATTTGCATAAATATTTGCCTACTGACGTGCATGTGAGCATGTTCGTAATTGTAAAATTCAACAATTCAACAGCCCACGGGTTTTTCAATATAAAATATAACAACAAATATTAACAATTAAACACTGCTATTCAAATCTTTTTATCCAAAAATGTTTACCGATTAATCTCAAAATTCCTTCAAATTAAGGTCCAATATATTTGAATCTATTCACTTAAAGCAGATAAGTTTCTTACGTAGGAATGAGTTCACCAGTGTCTGGACTCATTTATTGGAGCATGCTGTATTGTAAAACCATAATCCAAATTCGGGTGTGAAGGAAGGTAAACTCTAACATTTAGGAACAATTAAAAAATCAACGTCGAAGGTTAATTCTCTGACAACTGCGCCCCCAACACCTTTCGACGACTGAACCATTAAAGCTATCACGCTGATTTTAGTGTATCATACAATGATATTGGCATGCTTTATAGTCCTAGCTCTCTTGAGTTATTAAACACAAATAATTATTATACGAACAACAAAATTGTCATATTCTGACCTTTGCTGTCGTAAGATGTTATAAATGGTCATGTATCTGTATTTGAGCATCATACTAATAATGAACTGTTGCATTCATTGTTCATGTTTATTATCAGGTGTACTGGAGTTTGCCGATGAACGGTATTTTATTAAAGAAGGAGAAACGTTGATGGTAACAGTTGTGGTGGATGGTGGTATATCAACAGCTGCCGGTGGAAATGCAGGTAATATTCCCTATTCATACCTGTAGACTATTATTGCCAAGTACCTTTTTGACACAAATCATGTCCCATTTACGCATTTATGTTCTCAAGAGTGGCCAATTCTTTCAAACACTACGCGTATATATTACAAATGCGAAATGTAAAACATTGTGTATTTTTCCTTATCTATTTTGCCGTTAGAAATAACGCTTGCTGCTATAACAGATATTAATTTCCCCGGCTCCACTGCAACGACTGGACCGGTAACATTTGCGGTTGGCGACACCAAAGCAGTGTTCTCCATTGAGGCTACACTTGACGATGAGATTGAAGATATTGAATGTACTATGATTTCAATGGGGGTGGATACTTTAACAGATGATGCATTGGGAGATATTGTTACAGCTCAAGTCTGTGTCATAGACGGAACAGGTACACATATAGTTTATAAGTTAACCCCTCAGAAAAATGTCCCCACTCGTATCAGAAGATATAACTGTATTGATATAAACATTTTAACATAATTGTTAGTTTTATACTGCAGTGTACTAGTCAGCACAAAGACCAAGTGCTAGAAAATGCTATCACCAATTAGCACTATTTAGCACTTAGTTTTCTGCCCTCAATTGAGTCTGTAGTATATGTTAGCACTTTTTAGCACTCAGTGCTGTACCATGTATGGAGTATTATTTTACTTGTAATTTGTTTAGATAATAAATTGCTATATTTAGCTCTGACCTCTATCTGATCTTGACCTTAAAGTTATCCTTCTCTTTGCTTGAACTGATACACTTTTATTTGGGGGAAATTAGTAATCTTGTTTTGTTTTGATGGGATACTTAAAACTTTACCAAGTTAAATATTCATATTTAAATATTTAACGTTCTTTGTTTGTTTGTAATCATCAAGGATAAAAAACAACTAAATCATTGATTCTCTCCCACAGATGATACAATTTACTGTCAGCATATCAGTTCCTGGACAAAATAAGAGTATTAGTTTTGTCCTAATTGACCCGAATGGCTATCTCGTGATCATTGCATAGTTTGTTTTCATTTTTTTTTGGTTTTTGGGTTTTTTTGGTGTTTTTTTGTGTTTTTTTTGTTCTTTTTTGTTCTTTTTCTTTTTCATAAACAAAAAATGTCTTTTTCTTATAAGACAAAATAACATATAAACAATACCAAAATAGCTGTATAAAAGTTGTAACAAAATGGTTTCAACTGTCTAGCCGAACTCTCCTCCAGGACCTGTAGGAAAACAAAACAAAGGCAAAGTATAAGTAATGTGTCAATTGAATTATATAAAGATTAATAACAGATCACAATTATAAAACCATTTAGTTTAGTTCATGTTTCACAATTTACATACCTGTAGTTCCTTGTCTCGTCTTTAGTAATTGCCACCATCTACCGGAATCCCGACGCGAGCATGGTATCTGTGTAAATGAAATAATTAAAATAATTAGTCGCATGTTTATCAATTTTATTCAGTAAAGTTTTGATTTATGATTTAATTGAGTACCGTAATATCTAGCAAATGGATTGCACACACAAAAAAGGTTTTAACATTTGAGAAGGCTTACCTTGGAAAGCAGAAGACTGGGCAGAGATGAACCCCGCATGTAGGGCAGCCATAGAGAGTCCTAACGTAACCACCTGATGGTGTCTTCTTCTTCTCCGACGAGCACTGCCTACAACTCCTTGGAGAATTGGTCCCCATATGCTCTGAAGAGTGCAAACCGTTAAAGTTTCGGAGCGAGACGGGTTGTGCCTGTCTAGGAACTTTCTGCCCGTGGCAGTAGCCGTCAATCAGCTGACTTGCTATCTCCATAGTATAATGTGTGTGGGTCAGATGACCTGGCTTGGGGTTCGACTCTCCATCTGATCCCATCTCATCATCAGTATCGGCATTGTTGGTGGCATGGTGCTTATAACAGATCCAGGAGTTTACTCGAGCCAGGTCAACTAAAAAAATACAAGACCTGCTTCCACCATAGCTGAGATTTCCTGTTTATGGCGTGGTAGGATCGTAGTTGATCATTACGATCTACACCACCCATATTCTGGCAATAGGCGATAACTGCGGCGGGGGAGCTGGTACGCTTTGTGGTTCCCGTCTTGCCCCGTCCGTCGTGTATCGCCGGGTGACAACATCCTCTTCAGAGTTTCGATATCCATTGTGTGCTGAGGATAGGATGGACAGAAGGGATGTGTCATTCAATAAAGTGTAGGTGATTGGCCCCTTCTGCCGCACATAAAATGTACCTCTTGGCGTTTTCTTGATCTGCTGAACGGCCTTCAGGTTGAGGGTATTTCTTTTAGGAGCCTGTGATAGATCATTGGCAGTCCTGCTGAGTTGGTCTTTATGGCGCCAGTGAGATAGGTGTTTCGTCCCAGTAGATTTGACGCCAAATCCATGTGCGAGTACAGCTTGTCAGTGTAAACATTATGGAACTTATCCAGATGAGTGGAAGCCACTTCGAAGGCCACATCAGCATACTTTATTGGTTTGGCTGAAGGTACATGTATTTTGAAGTTACATAAGTAACCTGTTGCTGCCTCAGCCATGGCGTAGACCTTGAAGCCGGCTCGTATCGGTTTGGATGGCATGAAAAACTTTTGACACCACGCCTTAAAGCCCCTGTAAGGCACCATTGCCTCATCAATGGCAAGATGTTTTATGCAATTGTAGTTCTTTCTGTAACTAGCAAACACAGCGTCCCATACGGTTCTGAAGTAAAACTTCGGGTGTGAGCGGATGTAATTGAACTTGTCCTGCTTTTCCCTTGTGGTATTTGATGGCATTTCTTTTGGATCCTTGTTTGGGTCGGAGCATGCCAAGTGTGTGCTGATTTGCTGAAAGCGATTCTTTGTCATGGTTTTGCAGATGAGCGCATTCCGGAACCCAGGGTGATGAGACCAGTAGTCATCCTGGTCAGAAAGTATACAAAGTCCCATCACCATTCTTATACCGAACCAGGCACGAATCTCTTCGGTGGTGGTTGGATTGAGGTCCTTCTGTGCTAGCTTGATGTTGGTCATGTCAGCTATGAAGGTAAATAGTGCCACTGGAAAGAACTTTAGAAAGTAATCCACGGGACGCTGGAGTTTTGGAAAAGTAGATCCCGGTGGTCTCTCCTCAGTGCAACCAATGAAATCATGGGTCGGAACCTTTGACAGGCGGCTTGTCCAGTTGGTATTAGGTGGCTCACCGGCAGGCATTGGTGCAGAAGGCCCATCAGGGTTGGCATTCTGCCCTGGTTCTACTATCTTCCGTCGTCTAACACGCTTTGTACTCTGCTGCCGTGGCTGAGGATCATCTTCATCAACTTCACCTTGCTCATCTTCGTCACCTTCATCTCGATCATCTTCATCAACACGATCACCATTATCTGGGTCATATGTATAGTCCTCAGCACTCTCATAATCATCAACCATACCAAGCATGTTGGCGATATCACTCTCAGTCAGCAGCTCTCTGTCATCTGGAAGATCATCTTCTTCCCCATCTTCTTCACTTTCATACATGTTATCATGGGCTACATCTTCTTCACTTTCATCTACCTGATCTATCCGCTCTTCTTCAATGTCCGACTCTTCTGCTTGTGCACGGTACTTCCCTCTATCCTGTTCTACAAGGCTCCTCCTCGCTGTTTCCCTCATCATTGTTTTCTCTTCTCTTTTTCTGAACTCAATACAGCGCTGCTGTTTCTCTTTGGGTAAAAGCGACTTTTTCTTTGATGTTGGTTTTGCAGATGGTCCTGCAAGTGTTGTCCCTCCAGTGGATGTTCCTGGTTGATCTGTCTTTTTCTTTTCGGACTCTTTTTTTCTTGATCTCTCAGCGGTCTGACTCTCTCTTTCTTCATCTTCATTGGAACTAGTTGTTTGCTTTGACTTCCTTTTCTTTGAAGATGTGGACGCTTTCTGTCTTTTCTTTGACTTTTTCTTCTTGTGAGCTTGATGAGGATCACTTGTCTTAGACTCATCAGGTGATGTTACTTCTCTCTTTTTCTTCTTAGACTTGCTACCATTGTCCGCTATTGGTCTACCCCTCATGATAGCAGCTCTTCTTGCACGTTTTTTTTCCTCCCAGCCAGTACAGAATTTGTAAATGTGTCACCTTCACTCTTAGACATACCAGCCTGAAGTGCTAGTGCTTCACGGCTCGTCAATTTCACAGAGGGGTGAACTTGAAGTTGCTTATATTGAGCTATTGGATAAATATCTCTAGATTTCTACAACAAAGTTGTCTAAAATTATCAGAGGACGATGCCTCATTTTCACTCCTTATACCCTCGGGTGTGCTGGTAATTTACATAATTTCTTTCTGATTGGTGTATTTTTCCCGCCATATTTAGATTCTTGATATGGGCGGGAAAATCCACCAATAATATTGTCAACATTTCCCGCCAAAATAAGGGTACCTTGATTGGGCGGATTTTTCCCGCCACATTTAGATTCTTGATATGGGCGGGAAAATCCACCAATAATATTGTCAACATTTCCCGCCAAAATAAGGGTACCTTGATTTTGCGGAGATTACCGTACTTGCAATAAGAAATTTGACACCATTGATTGTATATTTGATGACATTGGGTACAATATATACCGTTCTCGTATATAATATTAGTGTCAGCGCACACACAGAGATTTGTATATATGGATTGCTTCCCCGCATCAACAACCTCCCCGCCTCAACAGGGCAGCGCTGGCACCCGTGGTAGAGTGGATGGAACTTGGAGTAACTATACATAGGTTCATGGACAATGCCTGGGGTCCGCCATGATTCTTCCCCTGAATGACTCGCCAGCCACTCTGTATTTTTTTTAAATTCCTGCTCATTTTGACACCATTGATTATATATTTGATGACATTACTATTTTAAATGTAATTAGTTAATGAACCTCATATAAATATACTACGGCAATTTACGGCTGATACCGGCACATTGTACGACTTGTAAATAAATTATGAAATGTGGTCCATATTCTGTTAAGTAAAGTATTTGTCTTGTACATTTATATCCCTAGTTGGTCAAATACTAAATGCTAAAAAGTGCTAAACATACTGTCCTTTTCACCCCAAGCACTGAATGCTACATGTAAATAATGATACCTATCTGTACTCCACTAAAGAACTAAGTGCTACAAAATGCTACACTCATATCCCTAGTTGGTCAAAGACTAAATGCTAATACTGTCCTTTTCACGCTAAGCACTGAATGCTAAATACTGCATGCTACCTATCTGTACTGCACTAAAGAACTAAGTGCTAAAGAATGCTACTCTCAACTGTGTACTATCATGGCAAAGAACTGAGTGCTAATAAATGTTAATTTAGCATTTTTTTAGCACTCGGGGGGGGGGGGGGGGGGGGTTAGGGTTAAGCAGCCGATAATATTTACCGTAATCAACATTTGCATAGGTTGAAACTAATGTATACTATGGCATGTATGGTGTGTGTAATATTTCTCTTACGTTAGTTTAAAACAAAGAGGTGCCGGACAAGGATTCGAACCTGCACCACAAGCGAGGTTTTAATTTATTGAGCTATGGCAATCGATCTGGCAGAGGTTTTTTGGTGTTGTAAAATTAATAATACGGAATTTCACGTACGTATACATGATGAGACTATGGCAAAATGTTGTTCACGGTTAATTAATACGCAAGCGGGTCATTTTATAGTAGGGTTTCCGTCACCTTATTTGATAGACTTCATGATTCATTAAATGCTATCTTCCATAATTCGCAGTCTTTGGCGTCTCTTTGTCTTCGCGACGTGATTTTTGCTACAGCTGGTGCGTAATGTTTCATAGATTACGTTGTCATTATCTTTCTCTTGTTTTCATTGTGATGGACGAGCATTTTTGATAGTCATTTGTGGTTTCATGGCGCATGCTATACTGTGCTTTCGTGTTAGGACTCGCGAATCCAGCACCAAGATAGGGTTGGAAACACGACACTGGATATGAAGTAGGATACTATTTTGTAGAGTAATTAAGTACTTCTTGAAATGTTAGTTGCACGTTTGTAAGGTCAGTATGCATGGATACAACGTGAAGCAAAGGAAATTCCGCAATCACGATACTAATATTATATGTTAGAAATATTACCACAAATTGGCTAAATATTGATATTTCTCTAAGCTATATACTTGGCAGGTTTCTCAAAATAAATAAAGTGACTGATAACATTTATACATTCTTAAATGTGTTTGTTATAGAAACACCAGTTGTTAGATTTTTATTGATACAATTTGAATCAATTCAAATGACTACAAAGCGAACTTCAAATAAAAGTTCAAAGACCAAAAATAGAATATATCATAAACATAGAATTACAGTCTAGAAACTCTGCCGACAGATCAAGAATTATCATAAAACTTAATCCATTTCTATTTGATATTTTATCATTTCGATATATTAGTATAAATAACATTTAAGAAAATGATCAAAAAACTGTCGCTTACAGCGCAGCGTTATATTACAAATCGGGAAAACAATGTGGAAACAAATTCTAGAAATACCATAAACAATTTAGGCAGTGGATTTATGAGAAATGATATTGACCATAAAAATGCCGATTTGCAAAAATTATACTTTCCGGGAAAAGATATGTAAAACCCCTTGAAATTACAGTTACTTATTTGATCAAAGTACATATGTTGCTGGTGTTTTACATTATGAACATTTACAATAGCTTTTTTATTTTTCTATTTTCAAGAACAACTATTTAACTTTACAGAAATGAAAATTAAACAAATAGTATTGCTGCTTCTTGGCACTATATGGTTTCTAGAAATAGCCAATATTGTGTTTAAATATATTAATTTTATAGAAATAAATCTTTAAATAGTTTCAAAGTTTGTCGTTAGCTCATGGTATTTTTTATACAATCTAAGCAAATCAAAAACTTCAGGGAAAACGTTCAAAAGAAACCAAAAAGAGTGTCATTCAGAATATTCACAAAATTAGGCTAAATTGATCAAATTTCAAATTACAGCCTAAAACACTGACAATGAATAATCATGAAATTATAACCCATCAATATTTTTCCTTCCCAAGGGTTTCATGCAAAGAATATCAAAAGAAAATGCAAACCTTCATCATCCGAGATTTGTTGAAAGTGCATGGCCGTGTCGGACATTCATTCTTAACACTTTCCTCGATGTGGGATACACCTTTTAACCAGATCAGGGCCGCGTTGTAGAGGGCGTATCTCCTACGAGTTGATCGTAGATGTTGTGCAGTGTGTAAACCCACTCATCTTTGTCGAGAGTGTTCTCCCCCTTCTCCGGATCCACATTGCAGCGCTTCGAGCCATCTGGTGGTCTTGTCTGATTCGCGGTCTATTTGCCATATATTTGGCGAATAGTGTACGGCACATGTACATCATCATTTAATGGAATCGGTCGTTTAGGCCATGGCGCATACATGCATGCTTCCTACATAAGGTTTATTAAAGTGTTTACAACTGGTAGTCCTACCCCCTCCCTCTCTATGTCAGATGGCACCAGGCGGAGCTGCTGTGGCCTTCACAAGAACTCGCCGTTTGGTTCGGTTTGATGCACGTCGTGTTGCTTCTATCATACTTAACCAGTGATCCTTTTTAATGTCATCAGTCCATGATGTTATAGCGCGTCCTCTGCCACGACTACCTTCTACTGCTCCTTGCAGAATTAATTTCTCAACACTGTTATCTCTCCTGGTAATATGACCAAAGTAGCAGAGCATAAGACCTCACCTAGATGAATTACTTCGAACTAACCAGAATGGCTTCCGCGAGGGAAGAGGCACTACCTCACACATTCTTGGGCTCAGGAGAATCATCGAAGGTATACATTCTAATAATCTCTCTGCAGTCATTACATTCATTGACTTCAAAAAGGCATTCGACACCATACATCGTGGGGAAATGATCAAGATACTCAAAGCATACGGTATCCCACAAGTCATAACAGATGCAATTGATGAAACTTACAAAAACACAAGAGCCAAAGTGATATCACCTGATTGCGATACGGAACTGTTCGACATCCTAGCAGGAGTACTCCAAGGAGATACCCTTGCCCCCTACATATTCATAATCATCCTTGATTATTGCTTAAGAATAGCTATCAGTGGGAGAGAAGAGGAACTAGGATTCACCATCAAGCCTAGACAAAGACGAAGAATAGGGCCAAAGAAAGTCACGGATCTTGACTTTGCAGATGACATAGCGTTACTATCTGACACTAAGGAGCAGGCACAGAAGCTGCTGAAACACGTTGATGAAGCAGCACTCAAAACTGGGCTCCACATGAATGCCAAGAAAACCAAATGTATGGTATTTCACCAAACACAAGCGGTACAGCTAAAAACCTCTGATGGAAGTAACCTAGACAACGTAGAGGACTTCAAATACCTGGAGCTTGGGTTGGTAGTAGCCAGCATGACATAAAAATACGCAAAGCACTTGCTTGGAAGGCCTGCAATGCTCTGAACAAAGTGTGGAAATCCAGCCTCTGTCGAAAAATAAAAATCAGACTTTTCCAAGCTACTGTTCAAAGTGTTCTACTGTATGGAGCTGAGACATGGGCCGTCACCTACAGACTTAAGAAATCTCTAGATGGGTGCTACACTAGAATGCTGAGAACTGCACTCAACATTAGTTGGAAAGACAAGGTACCGAACAAAGACCTGTATGGAAAATTACAAAAGGTATCAGAAAACATCACAGACCGAAGGATGAGATTTGCCGGGCATTGCATGAGAAGAGAAAATGAAATAGTGTCTGACCTTCTGCTATGGAAACCCAAGCATGGACATATATCTGTCGGACGCCCAGCCTTAACATACTTGGACGTCTTGGCGAAAGACACAGGGCTGAAGGATGAGGAGATGAAAGCATGCATGAGGGACAGAGTAGTTTGGCGAGCCATCACGAGGACCGATCGAGAACGACATAAGTAGTAAGTAAATAAGTAGCAGAGCTTTCTGATGTTGATGTCTCTCCTTAGTGTGAGCTTTGTTCTAACCTTTTCCAATACCCAGTGATTGCTTCTCTTCTCCCTCCATGAAACTCGTAGAAGTCGCCTATAGCACCACATCTAAAATGCATCAACTCGTTTTCTGTCATTCTTTGTCATTGCCCATGACTCACTTCCACATGTGGCGATGGAGAAGATGGTTGCTTTCAGAAGCGTACCTTGATACCCCTTTGCTCTTCCAGATAGTTGACATGTCTTGTAATGTCTTGCGAGCTATTGCCAGCCTACTTTTGATCTCCGTTGAACTGTCACTCTTGGTGTTGATAAGAGATCCTAGGTACTCGAACTGTTGTACAACGTCTATCTTCTGGTCATCTAGTGAGAAGTCAGCCCCTGTGTCCTCTTTGTCCATTACCATTATTTTTGTCTTTTTAGTGTTCAGCAGAAGACCTTTCTTCTCACTTGCTTCTTTTATCCTTTGTAGAAGGTTCATGAGCTCTTTTCGGCTGCTGCATATGAGCATGATGAGTGTGGTATCATCAGAATATCTTAAGTTGGTAATTTTAATTCCTCCGAAATTCACACCACCGTCAAAGCTCTCATATTCTTCTCTCATAATATCTTCAGAATACACATTGAAGAAGCTTGGCGACAATATGCACCCTTGCCGTAATCCTCTTTCTATGCCAAACCATTCTGTATCACCACTTGATGTTCTCACTGCAGATTCTTGGTCTTCATACAGCCTACAGGTCAAGTCGATGAGGTGTTTTGGAAAACCCATTTTCTTCATGGTCTCCCACATTTCATTGTGGCTGACACAGTCGAAGGCCTTGGAGTAGTCTATGAAGACCATGTACAGGGGGAGTCTATGTATTTTGCACTTCTCCATGATGTTCCTGATGTTGACAGTTTGGTCCCTAGTTCCTCTTCCCTCTCTGAAACCAGCCTGCATAATATAAATCTCCTGATCTAGCTTTGATTTAATTATATTTATGATGATCCGGAGCAGCACCTTACTGGCATGTGAAATGAGGCTGATGGTGCGATGATTGGAGCATTCCTTCAAATTGCTTTTTTTTGGTAGAGGATAAAGACAGCTCTACACCAGTCTTTCGGTCATTCTTTCTCCTTCCAGTTAGAAACACAGAGACGCCATAGGAGATCAACACCTTCTTCACCTGTGGCCTTCCACATTTCTGCAGGTATGCCATCTGTTCCTGGTGACTTCCCATTTTCATCTGTTGTAATGTTTTCTGTACTTCTGATCTCAATGGTGGAGGCTCATCTTCTGCTGTTCCATGACTGTACGTGTGTTGAGGGTCCTTATGCGTTATACAGCATGGTGCTATATTCCACCCACCTGCGCGTTATATCCTCTGTCTCTGTCAAGGTGTTTCCATTCTCATCATTGATAACATCGGTTCTCGGGGTCCATTTACCGGTTACATCTTTGATTATTTTGAACATCTTCTTTGAGTCACCTGCACTAGACTCGAGGTCCCCACACTTCTTTTCAACAAAAGCTTTCTTGTCCTCTCTAGCACTCTTTGCAACTTCCTTGTTTAGACGAGACCACTCCTCTTTTTTACCTTTTACTTTGGCCTTTTTCCTCTCATCAGCAAGATTTAATGTGCTCTGTGAGATCCAAACTTGTATTCTTCCTCTGCTTTGGGGGATGTGCTTTTTGGCTTCAGACTGGACAATTTCCTTCACCCTCTCCCAAAGCTCATTTGGTGTTTTTTCCTCTTCTTCTGACTGTAAGAGTTTCGAAAATCTGTTCCGCACTTCCAGAGTAAATTGTGACTGGATGTCATCAACATCGTATCTGCTTGGTGGCGCATTTGATCTTTTGGCTTTCAACTTTAATCTGAATTTGGCTGCCAGTAAAGGTAAAGGTAAAGGTGGTCGATCCTGTAATACCAGGAGCGGAGTGCCCATCAAAAATTAGGGAGAGCGTGTTGGCGCAGCGGTTAGTTCTCTCGCCTTGCACCAATGAAACCCGGGTCAATTCTGTGCACGACCGCGGGCTTTATGTGCATTTGGTTTATCACGATCCATACACGCTCTCGCAGGTTTTCTCCGGGCTCTCCGGTTTCCTCCTGCTTTCAAAATCTGTGATCAGTTGTTTCGGTTATCAAAAACTTCCTTGACCCAAAGGTATTTGGGGAGCTGCATTGAAAAATGGTGGATGTTACAATCTAACTGCGGATAGGTTTGCGCTAGAAATTGGCAGCACCCTAGTTGATGCGACATGATTCTGATGATTCACCAGCAGCAAAATCACAGCGCTTTGAGCCATTTGGAAAAGGCGCTATATAAATACTGATTATTATCTCTCTTTCAAAGCGATAGGGCCAGACTCACTCCTTTTTATAATGTTGCTGTGTGGGGCTCGCTACACCTCCACCACAGCGAGTCTGTTACCTTCCCAGCACTGGAGAATGCCGGTACCCATTTAAATACACATGGATAGAGAGGAGAAATTGCGGTGAAGCGCCTTACTCAAGAGCACAACATGTTGACCACAGCGGGACTCGAACCCACAAACTTTAGATCATGCTCTACCCACTGCGCCACACATGCCAGTAGTTGGTGGTCACTTCCACAGTCGGCACCTGGTCGTGTCTTCACATTCTGTAGTGATGACCTCCATCTTCTACCAATCATGATATAGTCAATTTGATTTCTCACACCATCACCAGGGCTCTTCCATGTCCACAACCTACGTGGATGATGTTGAAAGATAGTGTTCCCTACGATTAAGTTGTTTGTCATACAAAACTCTTCCAATCACCTCTTTATCACCTCTCTCATTTCTAATTCCAAGTCCATATGTACCAATGTTGGCTGTTTTCGTTACTGATTTTCCCAGCTTAGCATTCCAGTCCCCCATGAGTATAGTCACATCTTTCTTCGAGATGTTATCCAGCACTTCTTATACCACTTCATAAAATTCTTCTATCACCTCGTCCGATGCGTCTGATGTCGGTGCATACACTTGTACAAGAGTCACATTCATAGGCTTCCCTTTCAGACGGAGTGTGATAACTCGTTCGTTCACATCATAGGATTGTATCCAAGAATAGATTGTGCTGTTTTCTTTTCAATGATGAAACCAACTCCCATCCTTTTCCTCCCATTGTCTTTACCGGAATACAGGCAGGTGTTTCCATTGTCCATAGTAAACCGCCCTTGCCCATGCCACCACAGCTCTGCCACTCCTAGAACTACCCCCACCCAATGCTAAAATATACTACTAATCCTATCTCCAAGCGCATGTGCGGACGATTTCGATGACGTAATTATCTGAGCCTATATAGTGAGCGTATTATACTGCGCGACCGAGTAGCTGAGAGTGGTGGCTTAGAGGGTGGGATCGACGGGCCGATGTCCGGAAGGTCCCCGGATCGATTCCCGGCCGGTCCCTAGCAATTCGATAATTGTGATCCCCGTTAAAAACCCTAGGGCTATTACATGTAACCAAGCAAACAAATATCGACATTGTGATGACATCTTCTTCACTGAGCTTTGCCGATCCAACCGCAACTTATTAATCATGTTAATGGAAAGGTCAAATTATTACTGCTTCGTATCGCAGGAAGTCGTAAGTAAGTGTGTGTTGCTATCAGTCTTGCATGTAGATAGCTTTTACTATGAGTGATGGGCCAGCCTATAATTATAATGTTCTATTATGTACAGCTCTTTTTTGGATAGAAGAGGCACAGTATATCGTGTATGAAGGAACTACATTCACCGCAACATTCCACAGACGGGGTTATCTTGATCGGACGGATATGATAGGTAAATAATCTTAGTATTCACCAAAACATAGGATTCGTCCTAGGATTTGTCCTAAGTCTTATAAAATGTCTCGACTTCCGAACACCTCCGAAACACCTGTCCCATAACTTTAAAATTGAAGAAGGTTAGTAATTACATGTAGTCTTAAATTCATTTGCAAGAATAGACTGTGGACAGTGCAAGAACTAATGGCGGCGCCACGGGGTGGGGTGGGGGTCATGGGGGTCATTTTCCCCCACCCTAAATATATTACCTGCCCCTCCCCCAGTTTTCCCTCCAAAAAAATACAAATACAAATAAAAAAAAAATTAAAAAAAATAAAATAAAAAAGGTTAAAATGTAACCAAATGTAACCATTTTAGCGTAAGATATCAAATGTTGGCGTGCTGCGCGCACATTTTATCAACATATTAGGTATAATTAGACCATATATTGCAATTTGCTTACCAAATTAGTTATAATTAGACCAAATTTGACAGTTTTAGCGTAAAATGGCCAAAAAAATTGCTCGCTTCGCGCGCACTTTTTAATTCTTTCCCCCCTAAATTGTTTATTCCCCCCCCACGAATTTATGATAATGGTGCCGCCACTGGCAAGAACAATGTTTTGGATTCGACTCTCGTTTGATCAACGTGCAGCGCACACTTTAATACCTACAGGTAATAGCAAATGCATAACAACAATTCTTAGTTGCTAGGAAGGTATCATGTGAAAGAAGTGTAGCGAACAACAATATACTGACCTATCAATTTGTAATCAATTTTGTATCACGTGTAATTTCTCATTTAAAAGCGATATCGTACACTGATGGTCGGGCGGTAAAAACAGCTACAGCCTCAGACACAGTTGACTATACTCCCGTTGGTGACCTTGTCATCACATTTGACCCGGGTGACACTACAGCTACCAAGGATATAGATATTGAACCTGACAACGAATTGGAATACAATGAGATGTTTACAATGACTATAAGTATCACAGATACCACCTTGAACATGGCGGCAAGAGTCGAATCACCTTTATCATCGGAGGTTTTTATAAAAGATCGTAAGTAGAAGACACAATTATATTGCTAGCCTCCATTTTATGTTATTAATGATGTTATTGATGATTGAGACCCGAGCACAATATTAAAGTATCTAAGTCCAGTTTGAGTTACACGCATTTAAAGTTTTATAAATTATGTAGGGGCCTATTTATTGTAACAAGAAAATGAAAAAGGAAAGCATGTGTGTAATTTTAAAATGTATTTGGTAGCACTATTGATATAAAATAAATAATGTAGTGATAAATATCGATTAAAATAAATCTAAAAAATATAAAACGTGATTATCAATTATTAGACGAATAGTGCTCAATACTAAGTTAAGTAGAGCTTATTATCAAATAAAACACTTTTTATTTGGCAGTTCGCTACCTTAGGTTTCTCGCTTACGCGATCGTCAAGCAAACTAAATGTTTTCCTTACATACAACGAAGTCAGTGAGACAAATATTTGCAGTACGCGCGCGAAGTCATTGCTGCGTATTCAATTCGCGCAACACTGCTCGCGCGTGAATCGTAACGCACTGACATCGCTGAACAGATAAAGAAAACTGCGTTTAACATGTTTAACAATATTCTTTTTCTCCCATGTCGGCACTTGGAAACTATCTTGCTTCTCTTATTATTAGATTGTCTTTGTTGTGGTGGAGAATTTCTATTTTCTCGTCGAGGCAGAAGTTACATTGCCCTGATCTCCTTCTTTTGTGTTGGATTGTCTTACTATCTCCCAGTGTATTGATACATTTGTGGATCTTCTTCTTTTAGGCCCCAAACGTATTTTGAAGGATTTCTTTCGGTTTTCCACTTCTTGGAAAATGCTTGTCTTCAGCTAATAGTCTATAAAGCTACAGTAAGTTCGGTGCCAGGGCAAGTGAAATCATACATAGGCCTCACATGTGGTACGTTCGGAGAAAGGTATGGAAACCATAAGAAAATCCTTCAAACATGAAAAGGTATATAAACGAGACAGCAAATTGAATACGCAGCATGCCTTGCGCGCGCATACTTTTTCTCACTGACTTCGTTGTATGGACGGAAAAATATTTAGTTTGCTGACGATCGTGTAAGCGAGAAACCTAAGGTAGTGAACTGCCAAATAAAAAAATGTTTATTAATTAAAATAATTCAATGTGTACATTTTGGAATCAGTTACTCTTTGTGCACGGAGCATAAATGATGCTAAATTGCATCTTCAAACATACATATAAGCATGTAAGAGGACCTAAAAGGGGTGAGAAAAAAAAGGAAATAGGAAAAAATTGAGAAAAAAGACCGAGGTTATTAGCCAAATAGAAGGCAAAATTGTACATGCGATTTTTTGTGACTTGCCCCCCCCCCCCCCCCCCCCCCCCCACACACTTACGTGAATTTCACGAGGTAAGTCACTAGAAAAAAAATTGGGGCAACCTTTTACGAAAATTTTAGAAATCTTGCCCCCCTGGAAAAAATCCTAGCTACGCCACTGAGCGCAAACATATTTTATATCAAATTGGCCGTTAAAATGAATGCATCTGATGTCGTGCAGGACAGTACTAATCCAAATCAATATAGAAACGTCGGATCATGGTTGCATACACTCTGAATGCGAACAGTTTATTTTCACTCTAAAAACCATGATTTTGAAGTAATTAGGAATCGTATAGCTCTGTAAAACTCTGAATTTTGTGGGCGCTGTATTTAATTGAACTATTAATCAAATCCGTATAAAAGTATACATCATAAAATTCACTTTTTTGATCTAATTTTAGATTAGTTTACCAAAACAAAACGTCTCTGAGTTTAGTGTCAAGCTATATGGGCATTTTGTACTCAAAATTAATTTTGTTAGCTTTGTTCAAAAAAAAAAATTGGGCAAAAACGATGCCAATAGATTTGAGTCATAGTTCAATAATTACAGCACTCACAAAATTCAAAAAGTAACCTTCCTTGAGTTCCCCCTAGCCCTTAATGCAATCATGTAAATAGGACGCGTGACGTGCTCTCTATTTTTAACATGTAATAAATATGTTTGTATTTAATACTTGATTGTAATGCTAGATTGTAAGCTAACTAAACATAACAAAATATAGCCTATTTGCAGTCTCTTCTTATGTAAATGATATTTCTTCCTGTAAGAAAGGACAACACAAGCATGACATTCTAAAATTGAAGGGCTAAAATATAAATGTGAATATTTATTTATATTCCAATTATGTTATGCAACTGTTGCTTCACTATCACTCAATTTTAATACGTACGTATATAATCTGCATCCCAGGTCTAGGTCCAACGAATAGCTGCAGATCAATTGTTTATTTATTCATGATTAATATATCACAATTTTCTACTATTTTATATTCGTCCGTAGTACTTTTAATTACACATTGTTAAGTACGTTACTTTATTTCCATTACAACTATCTAAACGTCGATTGTCTTTTTGAAGACTCTTCTTGTTAAAATATATTTTCATATCAGTTCAGTCAACAATGATGCATGGCGAGGGGGGGGGGGGGGGGGGGGGGGGGGGGGGGGGGGGGTGGGGGGGGGGGGGGGGGTGGGGGGGGGGCGTGGGGTGCCGTCATTTGAGACAGTCATGGTCCGTCAGAAAATATCAATGGTTTGTCACAAAATTGACTAAGGTACTCTTCATGTATGGCAAAGGTCCTTCACTTTGGTAACACAGGTGTGGCGTCATGGTATATGAGAAAGTGACGCTCCCTTGGACAAATGGCGCACCATTCCCGGGGCTCTATATTGCGTCATACCACTGACAGGTGCATTATTCATCATGGATATCACTTAGGTAAAGACCCATGTACTCAGCAATGCTGTCCGGACATGCTTTGTTATTCCTGTCACGATTAAAATGGCCATATTTAGGAGTCCTGAGGTTTCTGTAGTGACGATCCCTATATACTTGAAATCCTTAATGTTATCAAGTTCAGAGCCATTCAGCGCTTGGATATTGGATGAAGTTTTTTTTCGACATTAAGATGGAGCCCGACACAACTGGAGGCAATCCTCTACACTCTGCAAAAGTTCTTCAGTTGAAGAATATATGATGCCAGAAGTGCTATATAACGTAATACAATTACAGTTATATGACCAATCTTTATTAATGTTCTCCTGCAGAATCGTGGTGTGAATTTGTTTAAGAGAAGAAAAATATATGTTCGCGTCCCCGCCCGCTTCCTTTTTTGAAGCCGCGTGGATTTATTTAATTTAAGAAAGGGAAAAAAGGTAAAAATCAATTCTATCCAGCATCTATATCATACTGATCTGCATTGAATTTGATACTCAGAAGTGCACGGTGCTAAACACTATTAAAACAATGTAAATATGTATTATAATTAACAATAGCAGAGTGCTAACACTATTAAAACCATGTAGGCCCTAAATATATTCAGTTCATGCTGAACCATTGTTTCTTTTTTAAATTATCATTTCATTTAATAGAGAAAACACCATGGATTGCCAAGAAATCCCAAATAGCGGCCATTAAAAACATAAAACAAACAAAAAAGCCCCTCTTCCTCCTTTTTAAAAAAAAACACGGACGTGAAACATGTTTATTTTTATTTAGTTGGCCTTATGGGCTGATTCCAATTCAAATCCATAGCGGTCCTTTGTAAATAAATATCATAACTACATTTTCCTACCTACAACATCTTCAATTCCACCAAAACTCCATTTTAAAATGGACGTGGTATCATCTTGTCAGTCAGGTCTCCATATGGATTTTACATGAAAATATAATCAGAAAGAACATTTCATGGCAAAAACAATTAATTCTACGCTTTTGACTCGAATATGATTATTTCCATAATCGCAGGATAACAAGAACATGTTCATGCTGACACTTGAACGCAGGATAACAAGAAAAGAAGACTACCTGTTAAATAACCAACGTCTGCGTTATGAAAACATTCCCAAACCTTATATTGAACAAGCATTTCAATCATAATCGTATTTGCGTATTACAATAAGAGTATTGGTTTTGAGGTTTGTTTGTTTGTCTGTTTGTTGAGGGGTGTCTGTTTGAGGGGTGTCTGTTTGTGGTGTGTTGGGTTTTTGGTTTGTTTTGCTCTATTGTATGTTTGTATGTCTTATTTTCTAATTTTTATTTGCCTTGTCAGTTTTGTTGTTGTTGTTGTTGTTTCGCTTGTTTATTTGTTTATTTATTGGGGGTGTTTGTTTTGGTGTTTGTTTGTTTATTGTTTTGTTTATTTCTCCTTTTGCTCAGCGGATGTTCATTTGTTTGTTTATTTATCAAATTGATTGATGGGTGTGTGTTTTAGTTTATTTAATTGTTTGTTTGTTTAATTGATTGTTGGGTGTAGTGTTTGTTGCGTGCAATGATTGATTTCATCTTGTTGCTCCTACAGCCACGTGGTATGTATTAGACTGCGCTGATTACACAGTAGTTGAATCAACTGGTATGGTGACGATCACTATCAATAGGAAAGGAGATGTCAGCACTGCGGGCTTTGTATGTAAGTGCATCGAACAACTTCATTATTGCCTCCAGGGCAGAGAAATGTCCATCTCCGAGTCATCCCATGCGAATGAGGTCCGGGAATGTGTTAATAATAGTTATATACTATTTATTGGCGTTGAGAGTGGTACAAGCACCCCGGGACAAATAGAACACGAGCTAGAACACGGGTTCAATATGTTTTTTATATACATGTATTGAATGCAATGTATTTTCGCAACTACAATGTATGATAAGAGAAAAATACGAGAAAAATACTTTCCACGCGGCTATTAGTTTTACCATTTACAACACAGATGTTTTAGAAACATTTCCCACCTGTCAAAGTTTATCTCAAGAATTACTAAATCAATACTCGCCACGTTTGTACTCATTTCAATACATATCTCATTGTGATTCCAAATATGGTACTGAAGTTCAATAATGTTGAAATTGTTTAAACATGTTGTGAAATCTTTGAATGTCGTCTGCAGACGCCTGCCGCGTGGAAAGTGTTAACATCGTTTATTACGCACTGTTTTGATGAACATAAATAAATCATTCAGAACTGACCCTTAACACTGTCCACTCGGCAGTGGTATGCAGACGACAATTCCAAAAAATCAAAAAGTTATTAAAAAAGGTCAACATTATTTGGAATCACTATGAGAATCGCATTACACCAAGTACACACATACCTGGTATTGGTTCAGTAATTCGTGAGTAAATCGTAATTCGTAGAGAAACGAATAGCCGAGAGGAAATTGTTAATCTCAAAGAGATTAAAACGACGACATACATGTACTCTTGCGATGCACGATACTTTTGGATACTATTCGCATCCGGGTGTTTTTTGGTGTACGATATTCAGTACGATTGTATTGTACATTTTGGGAGCACCTTAGCCACATATAATTACTAATAATATGATGTATAGATCGCCGCCGCGTAGTGCCAACGACATGCGAGGACATCTAGACAGAATGCTCTGGGCACGAGAATGTAGGCATTACACTGTGCTAAATGTTAATGAATATATGTATATATGTTTAAAACTGTACCCATGTTACATTGTAACATAAACGCGGGCGGTAATAATAGGTCTAAGCGGACAACGACAGTAAACGGAACAGTAAAGGGGTTCTACCCAAACGTCATGCAATTAAATTGAGTTACGTCCTATTTTATGGAAACGTGTTAAAAGGTGTATTGTCTGCATGACACATTGATAACCCAGCACTCTCTTGCCAATTTCTTCTACAGGTGTTATTACACTACGTAACGTGTTTTCATTATTATAAATTATATTAAAGAGATTAAAGGTATGCACACATTTGTTAATTTGTGGTTTTAGTATTGTCGAGCGTGTATTAGGTCAACTCAATATAATCAGATGTTAATATACTTACAATAGCACCCCCCCCCCCCACCCGTAGTTGTCGTGCTATTCTTCAAATGTCAATATCATAACACGTGCATTGATTTGTCTAATTCCTCCCGAAACACTGCATACGCATTTGTTGACCTGTAAGTGTAACAAAGCATGCGCCAAAAAAGAAAGAAAAACCCGCCTCATCACACATTGGTACTTGCAATCTCGCTCCAGGGAGATATAGTCATGTCATGGATCTGTCTTGAAACTGGCTTCTAAGAGAGAACAAGGGGGATCAGATACCCCTAAATAAGATTTAACTATCGATGATTCTTTTGCAGTGGTATCAACACGAGACAGAACTTCAAACAGTGGATACCTCACAGCAACCACTGATACTGACTTCACGGGAGTACTAAACTCGCAAGTAGATTTCAGTCCAGGGCAAAAGAGTAACACATTGGAGATAGACATAGAACTTGATGAAGATCAAGAAGCGGACGAACAATTCCAAGTTTTTCTACATGGTCCTGATACAGCTGAAGCACTTGGGGATTTACATAAGGCTATTGTCACAATATACGATGACGATAGTAACTGTAAGTCTACAAGAAAATTAATGGCAGATTCATGCACACAACACTTTGAAATATTGGGTTTCTTGGTTTCTTTTAATCAGAGAATTTCCTCGTTCCTGTAGTAGAGTTGAGCACATTTTATGGAGAGAATACTACATTTTCCATTCTGTGGTGCGTATGTTTTCCTGCAGTTAGTAATGCCTGCTTGAATAGCTTTTATGCTAATTACAAAGGTCGCTAAACGATCCAGGTCGTTCGCGATGAGATCATTTACGTCATTTGTGCATTAAAGAAAGCGGCGACCACACGCGATTTGCCAAATATCGGCAGAGGTCGCAATGAGTCGCTAGGCCCACATCGCTGCAGTTGAATTCACTCCAACTTGTGCGCGACCGTTCGTTTGATCTGGCATGTAGCTATGAGCGATTTGTGTTCCTTAGTCTACGTGACTCAAAATGGCCACAACTTGCGACTTTAAGTATGTTATCAGCATTTAACATGTTTAATATTCAGAACTTCTATGATTTTGACCATGTAGTGTAATCACCTAATGTATTTCAGCGGTGTTTCAGTTCCAAAAGGCGGTGTACCATGTGTCGGAATCAGCCGCGTATGTTACTATAAGTGTTCTACGCTCGGGACAACTTGTAATGGACATTCCTGGTACTGTAGGTAAGATTTTATTTTGTATATAAATAGCAAATGTGAACAATAGCCCAACTGTAATGGACATTCCTGGTACTGTATAGGTAAGCTTGTGAACAATTTACCAACATACATTAATAAGGTTACTACTGTTTGAACATGACTGAGTGATTACAAATCACACGGGTAACTCCCTACAAAGTGCTCTGATGTGCGATTCATTTGGTTCACAACTCAGACATCATGCCTAATAAAAAATGCCAATGAAAGTGACATAAGAATAATATCAAAGTCCAAATATGTATAGAGCAACATTATGTTCAGGAGATTTGTAGATTTGCAGCAAATAAACATGAGTAGCGACGATTTGAGGCTAACAGCCCATACGGCCGAGTGCACCAAACTGGCGTAACTTACTAGTAGTTATGCCCTAACTGTAGCGTAACTTACTAACGATGTAATTCTGAGAACAAAACTGGCAAGTAACACCAGAATAGTAACTAGCGAGGTAAATATCCACATTAATCAACATCGTCCCCTTACAAAAATTAATTGTCGCATGCGTCAAATGTACGTACATGTATCAAACAGCAATCCTATTGACACGAATGGTGTTCCGTAGCATTATACAAATGTGTTATAAATCGCTTCGTCAAGCATTGCTTTAAATAACATGAATAATGCAACATGTCATACCACGTCGAGTCGAGGAATGAAAGTCCGTGTAAAAATGATGCCATTTGTTGTGTTCGAAAATGTCAAAGTTTGTTACCGTTCATTCAAATATAAGGACTATAATTACATTACAAACACATTTTGTGCGAGAGTAACATAGAAATATGGTATAAATTGGCAAAATGTCACGATCAAAACCCGTTCGTTGTAAACAAATGGATCGATGGTTAAAAACAAGAAATTATCACAGATACACTCGTCGATCTTTGTGGCGTGCGTAAGTTGCATATGTTACTGGAATGTTACTGTTGCCTATGTTACCGTGTACTCCTTATTATTCTTTGAATTTTTATTATTTAAACTTGATGGTTGATTATTGTAGCATCATTTTTATGTCAATTGTTTATCGATTATCAATGTCCACGCGTTTATATTTAAGTTATTTTTCTATCATTTATATCTTGATCATGTTGATTGCTTTATGTAACTTCTATTGTTATGTATGATATTGCTTGATAAATATTTGATTTGATTTGAGTATTTAGTTCATCCAATCAAATTTTCTGATTAAAGTCACCTATTTCCTCGACATAACTATGTCAGCTTACACCTTGCAAACCTTTTAGCATCGATAGTTGCAGCACCATAACGTTATGCTCCAACTTACTCTTGAGTCCGGTGAGATATAAGAGTTAGCGTAAATTACTCGCAAGTTACTAGCCTAGTAGCTCACTCCGGTTTGGTGCTCTCAATTTTCTTGGTTACGCCTCAGTTACTTGCGAGGTAGCTCTATTCTTAAGCTACTCGCCATTGGTGCACTCGGTCGATGATGTATTAAGTAAACACACCTGACGGGGAAAAATTCACAATTAAATAAACTTAAAGGCGAATTGTCGGGCCCATATCAGGATTATTTATTTCGATGCCTAAGACATCATACATCACTCGATCCTTATTCATCCTTATCCTTAATCAATAATTATGCTAAGATATTTTTTATTCGTTGGCAAAACATATGTTCATTTCACAGAAATCGGAACGTTTGATCGTGGTAACAATAGACATCTCACTGCAGATGGCGGTACACACTTTGTAGAATTTCATGATGAGCTTCTGAACTTTAGGATTAACCAACACAAAGTGGATTACGTAGTTTATCTGGCTGATAATGTAGACGTGTCCAAGCAGGAATCATTTGAAGTGTGCTTGTCGGATCCTACATTTGGCAATATCGACGGAATAGAGTGCGCCCTCATTTATATCGACGATGATGACTGTGAGTTATAACGGTGTTATAAGTATACTTTCTACGCGGCAACATAAAAGTCACATTCATTGATTTGGTATAGGAAAGAGCCCTTGTTTTTTTCTAGCCTTCTTTTTTGCAATGCTTTTTATGTAGTTACACGTTGCCGAAAAGAAAAATATGTTCGGTCGTTTTGCAAATAAATATAATGTGTTAATGAATTCTAGCCGGATTTCTATAATTGCCCATTGTCGCCTTACACCCTATACAACAGAGAGGGTAGTTACGTCGATTTTTAATGAATTTGTTATAATACAAGTTCATAACATGATTCAGTAAAGTTAACGTTATTGGATTTCATCACCATTCTTGTAATCACAATGAACCATTGGTTCAGTAATTCTTGAGATAAGACTTTTTGAAAGTAGGGAAATGTTTCTGAAAATTCTAGTTGTGTATAATATGGCGAAACTATTAATAGCCGCATTGAAAGGGTTAGGCTTACAATAAAAACGTCAACTCCCTCAACTATGTACGATAACTTAAAATCGAATAGTAATTTTTGGTTATGATCTTACTCTTATCGTAGCTCTGTATGGTTTTGATAAACCGGAGTACTGCGTAAAAGAAGACGAAGAATTCGTAACACTTAACATCGTCCGTGTTGGTTGCCTTAGCGTAGAAGGATCAGTGGGTAAATATCTTGATTTTAAATGCACTCTTAGTTTAATTGATCCATAAGGCGCGGTCATGACCTTACATGAGCATGTGATAGAGGTCACGATCAAGTAAAGACAATTAATGATTGGTCGAGTCAACTTTATGCCATTTGAAATATGGGCCATATTTTAGTTCACAGTGGACAGAAATGAAGTTATACACTGTCCTGGACTGAGCAAATTCAGAGTGCAAATTATTTTGAATGCACCCTTAAGTTTAATTGACCGTGAGGTCCATAGCGATGCAACACTTTTGCATGTGATAGAGGTCACGAAAATGTTAAGAAAATATTGAGTTCTAATTGAACGTGTTAACTTTATTTAAACCACATGTACCCTAATATTCTTATTCTGGGACAATGTTCAAATGTGAAAAACCTGTATATTTTGTGATATATATTTTGACAGGTTGACAGGCTTGCTTCATCGATGCCGTGTGCCACATTTCGGGACCTTGCGTAGCCAAAATTCAGTAAACAGTCTTGCCATATGTCTTGCCACATGTTGACTTTTAGCCCTCATTGGTCTAATTTCTAAAACTAAAATATGCTTTAGCGTATATTGTGACTTTTCTCGAAATTTGAACTTTTGATTTCACAAAATCTGAAATAGAACTAGTTTTTCAAACAAATTGTTAACCAAAGTTATCAACCAAGGTTCCATGGTAAATAAGGATTTCTTCCTATACGATGGAAGTATTCACTTAGCAATGTTTGTTACGTTACAGGATTAAATACTTACGATGTGACAGCATTGGAAAATGCTGACTATACGCCCATCAAAAATCGTTTGGTTTTGTTCGGAGTTAGTGAAAGCCTTCAGTCAGTAAATGTGTTTACCAAAGCGCCAGATTTAAGAGTTGAAGGCGAAGAACGTTTTGAGGTATGCCTTGATATGCCTATTCAAGGAGTTATTGGATTACATGGATTAATACGGTGTACGACGGTAGTCATAGTAGACTGCGACAGTAAGTAGATAATTAATCATGTTTTATATGTACACTTGTCGAGAAATATATAGATGAATGTGTTTTAACCCTAATTCGCCTGGGCAATTAGACGGCTGGAATCAAGCCGTATCGTCGAACCCGTGCCCCAACACGGCTGTCCGGCGGCGTATTTTCTTTATGCAACTAAAGGGTTCAACAAAAGAAAGGATACCACTTTGTTTATGTCATTTTGAGTAACTTTCAATTTGTTTCTGACCAAACAGGCTAGATAGGCATTTAGATGAATCTTTTAGGCATAATTTGATACCAAATTTCTCCCCTAACAACAAAGATAAACCATGATTAGCACCATTTAAAGGAAAATATCCCATTTTCAAAAGTCGCATTTTGAATACACAGCACGAGAAGAAAAGACCAATATTGGGGTCTCTCTGTGTGTTTGTATGTCCAGGATTGACGGGCGATCGATCGCACAGCGCATCAGTTTAAATTTGAATTAGCCCGCGCATTGAGGGATATGCGTGGTGATCAGTACGGGATAAATACGGCATATGTGTGTGTTAACAATTGGCCCTTTCTTCTCGTGCTGTGTATTGGATATGCGACTTTTGAAAATGGGATATTTTCCTTTAAATGGTGCTAATCATGGTTTATCTTTGTTGTTAGGGGGAAAATTTGGTATCAAATTATGCCTAGAGGATTCATCGAAATACCTATCTAGTCTGTTTGGTCAAAAACAAATTAAAAGTTACTCAAAATGACATAAACAAAGTGGTATACTTTCTTTTGTTGAACCCTTTATAATGCGATGCATAGACGACAGATGATGTACACATAGATGGTATCGCTATACGGAATAAAGCGTAGTAACACAATGGGATGCATCCCGTTATGGTTGCAGAAAGAAATTAAGCTGTCCGGCGCCAACGTTATCTCGACACAAACTTAAGTGTGTGTGTGAGGGGGGGGGGGGGGGGGGGGGGGGGGGGGGGGGAGGGGGGTATCGGATAAGCAGATTTTGAAATTGTGTTATTTTTCCAAAAATGAGATAACAGCACAATAGAAACCTGTAAAGTGTCAGCTTTAAAATGCTTTTGCTAGAGTCAAATAAGACGGGGTTACCAGAAAGTAGAACCATATTTTTGAAAAAAGACAAATACTGAAATCTTTGGTTTTCAGAGTTCAAAAACTGCAAAAACTGTTACAATCCTCAAAAAACTGTTGAAAACACATTTGATGTTTTATTTAGAGTGAATATGTGCCTTGTCACTATTATTATTATTAATATTAAAATAGCCCCAAAATACAAATGGGTGTTTTAAAAAAAAGCGTTACAATATGTTATACCATAAGACCTTCCATCATACCAACTATAAGGGAAATCCATATTTTGATCACGCACATAGCCTGGTGGTATTTAGGTGAAATCTGTCGTAATCATAATATCAAATAATTTTACATATTCCGTAAAAATATTATCTTGGCCATCTATGCTGAAAATCTCAATGTTAATAATGCTATGGCGGTAAAATGATAGCTATTTGAAGAGAATCTCTCCAAAATCTCTTTGTCCACGGGTAAGTCTACGGGAAATGACCAGCAATGGCATCGTCACTTTTAAGGCATAGAGCATAGACAAGTATACTTCCAATCTATGAAAATGAACAATTCTAATTAGGGTCATTCGTGGTATTATTATAACATATTGATTTCACACCTGAATAGATAGTTAAGATGTTAACAATTACCCTGGTTTCACCTGGCGAGATCTTCAAATCTTAGATTACTTGCATGCAATTCATCATTCAGTATTCAATGCAACGTCGTTACGTGTAACATTGTTTTGTATAAGCTGTTCATTGGTTTTGAAAGTAAGTACAGCACTGACAACTGCGTATATATTAACATAGTCTACTATTTGCTATACAGGTGAGATAGTGTTTGGCGATACTTCATATTCAGTTAGTGAAGGCACCGGGATTGTCAGTATCAGTGTCATACGACGTGGTTATCATCGAAGTATTGGTAGCGTGGGTAAGAATTGAATACGTCAGCATAATAGGGAAACATTAATTAAGCACAACATTGATCATTATTTGTTAGAATTATCGAGCCGAAATTACGTAATTATATAGAACAAAACACCATACTAGTCACAAAAATGAATACAAACTGCCATCACTCAACATGCAATTCTTAAAATTCGCGCCGATCGAAACTCCCGGTGTCGATGACGTCATGGGTATCTGTTCTAAAATGTGCGAATGTGCATTGTATAAATATGACATCATTGACACTGGGACTTTCGATCGCCGCGAATTTTAAAAAGTGCATGTTGAAAGATTGCGGTTTTTATTTGTTTTTGTCATAAGTGTGTTGTTTTGTTCTATATAATTACAAAAGTTGGGCTCGATAGTTATTTTTTTAACATATAATGCACACTTTTATGCTTGCGGGACACCTCCTTTAAAGCAAAAACATAGGCCTATACAGCAAAAGTAGAGTCAATCAAACGGGAATCGCCATTTCGTGATTACGCTTAATACACGCTTGTTAATGAGGGAAATGCTAACATTCTGTTCATACTTTGTTACTGTATATATATCATGAATATGCGTCGCTCGCTCACCGTCGACTTTCGAAATGATTCATATTTTTATATTGAAATTGTCATACCCGTCAATATGTATTAAATTCAGAATATTAAAATAACTGAATACACTATTTAATACGAAATGAACTATAACTTTACAGTGGTACGTAACTTAGTTCATACGTTTGAATTTCATTTCAGATGTAGTTTCCTCTAATGGAAATGCCATAGAGGGTAGTAATCGCGACTACGCAGCAGTCTCGCATAAGGTTGTGTTTGGAGTCAGCGACAGTCCTCAAGAAACAATGAGCTTTTTTGATATCATAGTTAGAGATGATGATATTGTAGAATATCCGGAGAATTTCTATTTGAGTCTTCAAAATGTGAATGGAGGTCTGATTGGTGTTCCCCGTGTTGCTGAGGTTGTTATTGAAGATAACGATGGTAAGTTTGCTCGTTTAATCAATTTTTATTTCGTCAATAAGTGTTGTAATCAATCACGTGTTGTTGTTGTCTCCAACATTTTGATATTTATTTCAAAATTTAATTATCATCTAATATATCATACAGTGATAGTATATATTAATACCAAAATAAGATCAATGTATTTCAAGTAGAATGTACTTATATCATTGTATTATTATTTTAAAGTCTTTTAAAACAATCAGAATTTGCGTTCTCAAATACAAAATATGACACACAAACTTACACATACATGTACTATCTAAAACATATTTTATAGTGACATACCGATTTGAGAGAGCATTGTATTCCTTCTCTGAAGGTGTAGGGGAGCTGACGCTTACTGTAATTCGGGAAGGTTACCTAGGCCTGGAAAGTGAAATTGGTAAGTAAATTATTACTGATCACATTAAATGATTTGTGAACAATTATTCGGTTTTTCTTTCTTTTGTTTTCTTTTCATCTTACATGTAATATAATGAATCCGATCGACAATGAATTTGTGTAATGTAATTGATTGTAAGTAATTGGTGTTATTCGTCCAGTTACCAGAAGTGAAGCAAATATGAAAGTGCTGGGTCTTACTTCTGGGTCTTATTATCTATACGTTACTCCTAGAATCGTGGAAATGCAACATGCAAATTAACGGACGGTTTGTTCTTTAAAAAAAACCTATATAGGAACTCCGAAATGGAAGCTCGTCACGATATCATTCTGGCCATATTCTGACCTGGACACTCTCCAATATCAGCTCAATAGACAAGCTTAACCCTTACAGCCCCACACCCCATGAAATCCCATTTCCCAGCCGGTCGGTTCCACCTGGCGCTGCAGTTTTTGGGTGAAATAATGGCCCCGGGCTACATAGCTGGGCGAATACACTCGCCCAGCACAGCTCCCCCCCGTGGCTCAGTTGGTAGAGCGTTCGACTTGTAACCGAGAGGTCGCGGGTTCAAACCCCGGGGCGTGGCACCTCTTGTTGTGTGTGGGTTTTTTTGCTTGAAAACAATTTCGTTGGAAAATCCACCGGGAGTGTTAGGGTTAAAGAAAACTAACATACAGTCATCAACAAAAGTAACTATGTAGGTAATAAATGGGTTTCTAACTCTAAAAATATATATCCTACCTAAAAATATTAGATTAAAAAGTTGTTTGAAAATGTATCTTCTTTAATATGAGATATTGCACGCTAGGATCAAGTAATTATTAAGGAAGTGGCACTCCAAAATGTAAGGTGAAGTCCGATTTTTATTTTCTACACGCGGACCCATCCACTGGTACCTTATCGATTACCGGTAGTGCTATCGGGGGATGCATGCGCAGGCTGGACAGTCGGTATTGTTCCGATGGATCAATACGCCTCACACACGCTACCTGTCATACTCTCCTTCGTGTTGAAATGTCAAATGTGCCAATGCTGCTAAAACCAAATCCATGGTTATCACTACCAAGAAGAACCCCTTTCCTGACATGACTCTGTATCTCAACAATCAACCAATTGAGCGGGTTTCATCTGCAAAATTTCATGGTATCTGGATTAGTGATAATCTTTCTTGGAACCTTCAGGTTGAACATGTTTGCAAGAGAGCTCGCAGAACTATTTGTTTCATCCACAGAGCCTTCCACAGTGCTCCTATCAGTACACCTTTATCTGGCTCTGGTTCGACCCATTCTGGAATATGGATGCACCACATGGCACCCCTCAACAAATCCCTTACCAACCGCCTTGAGTCATGTCAAAGGTTTGCCAGTCGGGTGATCCTTCAATCATGGAACGCATCCCATAAAGACCTTCTTTTGAAGTCTGACCTTCCCTTGTTATCCAAACGTCGGGACATCGCCGCTCTCTGTCATCTATACAAAATTGTCCATAACTTGTGCTCATCTCCTAATCCTTACAAGCCCCATCCCCGGCCAAATTTTCGTAACCTCAACTCATGCGCTCTGTACCCTCCTTTCTGCCGGCTGACCTTGTCCCAGAGATCTTTTTATCCATATATCCCCACTCTCTGGAACTGCCTCCCTGAGGAAATTGTCCAATGTCAATCCATAGCTTCCTTTAAGTCAGTTGTTCATACCCATCTTTTGTAGCCAGTCTCCATCCTCATTTTGTTTGGTCCTCCTTGGTTATTCATTTCCGTTGTCTTTTCGTTGTTGATTTTGGCTTTCTTTAGTTAGTTTTTTTGTCTGTCAATTTTTTTAATTTTGTTTGGTGTATTTGGGCATCCCTTCAATTTATTGCTTGTCAATATTGGGTTTTTGCCTGGCATCACTGCCAAATGTTATAAATAGATATTCGGATTTTTTTTTAGGGCCCGTCTGGATTATGTATGCATGTACGACATTTTCTTGATATTGTATCAAATTTTCTTACGCTTTGTTTACTTACCTCCCCGTGAAATCTTCTAGCGGGTCCGCGCGAAGCGCGGATACCCGCTAGTACAGGTAATTAATGGACTTTTAACTCTACACATATATATCCTACATAAAAAATTAAACCATAAAGTTGTTGAGAAATTTATCTTCTTTAATATGAGATATTGCACGCTAGGATCGGTTGAATATTGAAGAAGTAATGTAAGGTAAAGCCGCAATTTCATTCTCACATTGATCCATCAGAACAATACGGCCGACTGTCCAACCTGCGCATGCATCCCCCAATAGCACTACTGGTAATCGATAAGGTACCAGTGGATGGGTCCGCGTGTAGAAAATAAAAATGTGAAAATGATAATTAATAATTGATTCCAACCTTTTACTTTACTCCTTTCTGAGATGAAAATGTTACTCAAATAAGGAGTAAAAAATGCTACGGAAGAGTAAATATTACCATCTAGAGGAGTAAACAATGTAATTAGCCTTTTTTGGAGTAAACTATTTTTATCCTTTCTGAGATCAAAATTTTACTCAAATAAGGAGTAAAAATGTACTCTTCCACGAAAGAGTAAATATTACCACCGAGAGGAGTAAAAACGGGGATTAGGCTTTTTGGGAGTAAATTATTTTGCTCTATATTAGGGAGTAATTGTTACTCCAAACCAGAGTAATTTTTAATCTGCATAAGGAGGAATTTGTTACTCCAACATGTCGTAATAACATTTGCTCCGCGAATGGACTAATCACCTTTTTACTACCAAATGAAGTAAGATTTTACTCCATATGGATTAATTATTGTTTACAGTGTACGGTATGCACCGCGGAACAACCGTACGGTTGCCCCGTTTACAACAGTTTGCGCCACAAACGCGTACACACTTTGTCTGCGTCATCACGTGTGCGACGAATCGCGTGCGCCATGTTAAACGCGGTCGCGCAGCAACAACGGTTGGTATGGTACCGCCAGTTTCTTTATCGTTAGCAAACTCCGCGTTCATCTATATTATTAATGTGAAAGTGTCACTTTAAGATCTGCGTAAGAGGTTTTTTTTACATTTAGAAAATGTCGTAAAATATTTGTATTTGTTGGACGTATAGTCCCGTATAAATGCTTATTACTATGCGTTCTTTAAGAATAACAAACAGCCGCATATACAGAAATGTAGCTATATCCCTGAAGAAAATATTTTGGGTGAAGACCATATGTCATCACTCATTCCGAAAACCACAATTTGTGTCCGAACAGTTAGCTACCCGAGTAAAAGAAATTCAACATTTCGGATTTTCACATGTGATCCTTTCTGCGCATGTCTGAAAACGGGAAAAACGGGCATTGAACTATCAAATTAGTTCGTGTATTAGAGGCGCAATTACCACGCTTTTTCAGTTGAAGAGGGACGCGAGTGTAAAATGATATTGAACTATCTAATAAAGCCATGTTCCGAAAATTAGTATATAGATAGTTACTTTTTTGATGACTGTAATTCTGGTAACCAGTCAGAGCCGTAGGTCGACATAATGAGTAGCGCTCTACGGCTGTTTATCTGAGCATTGTCACGAGCCAGACATCTTATAACTCCTTTGAGCATGTTGAGAAACTTTTGATCATATAAAGGGTGGGTCTCATAATATGTTGGCAAATTTGGACGTCAATTGTAAATATCACAAATTACGTGGAATCTATGATAGGCATACTATACTATTGTAAAGAGTTAGTCTCAAAGAATTCAGAAAATACGATTTTGTTAACATAGTGACTATGGGAATAAAACATGGAGCCATGCGTAATTAAATATGAACAAACTAATATTTTACGTGTCAATTATGGATGTGACCGGATGTTTCGTTCTTGGGTTACGCTTGTTCTTATAGCTTTGATCAATCAGCAGCCTTTCTCTTGCATTTACTTTCTTTTTCAGGAATATACTCTCGTGATATTTCTACAAAATCGTCCTTTCCAAACCAAGATTATGAACCAATCTTAGAGGTACAAAATGAGAAGGTAGTGTTTGCCCCAGATGAAGCATTCAAGTCTGTTACAATAACCATCATTGATGACACTTTCTACGAAGTTGCTGAAGAATTTGAAGTTCTGTTAACAAGTGACGTGGCGCCGTGTCTTGGTGTTCCTAGTAAAGCAACGGTTACTATAAGAAGTGACGACAGTAAGTGCATTATTATACCTCATAAATATTTATGAACTTATCACTTATCATATTAGTCTAAAGGGTTTTGACCTATTCCTGCAATATGACTAAACTGGTATGTGTGTGCAAACGGTAAGGATTCATTCTACCATTTTCCCCGTGGCAATACGGAATGTCCTTTTCTCTACAGCTTCGCCCCTAAAGTCAAAGGTGTAATACAAATGTATATTACGTGGTTTCAATAGGGGGATATGGGAAATTGAGCACGCTACTCGGTACAAGCCTATTAACCCTCATCATGAAGGTAGAAGTTGTAAGTCAACAATAAAGTATTAATTGTATTTAATTGATTTTTATTTGCGAACTATTTTTACTTCGCAGTTGAGTGTGCTCTGGAATGTGCCAATGATGGTTTCTGTATCAGTCCAACGGAATGCCAATGTGCGGATGGATACGCGGGATCATTGTGTGAAGAAGGTAGCACTTTAACAGTATATCTTGCGTACCAAACACATTAATAATATAAACACAGTGGTAAACAACAACAAAACATCGGATTTGAGTGATAAATTATTATAGTCAATATGCAAACTCTGTATCTACGTACAGGATTGCAATGTTGAGTCATCCCAAAAATGCTCCAAAAAATCATTCTGTATGCCATGATTTTTACTAAGGGTCTGGAGCCATTCGCCTTGAGCTATCTTGAGCTATCTTCAAAAAATAAACAAGATGATCATATATCATTTTTGGGTGATTCGTGAAGTGTGCCGAAATCTAAAAGGAATCATCAATATTCTAATATCACAGCCTATAGATAATTTAAAGTTTGCGTTTCATCTGTTATCGTGCATTCACTGCTTATTTTGTGTTACCACTGGTTGTTTCGCTTACTCTAAGCAAACACTGTTCACAATCATATTCATTTTGTGTAGATTCGATACAGCCTATTGCGGGAATCGTTTATTATATACATCAAGTCTATTATTATTCTCTCTTTGCACGGTTCCGTCATTCGCGACGAGAGCCTCGAACTGGAATCGTATTGACTTAAAACTGTTGCTTAATGTCATAATGTCTCACTGCATATATATTGTGCAGAACTAATTTTTAAATGTTATAGTATAGTTCCATTTAAGGGGGGGGGGGGGTGTGGACTCTCGGTTACAGCCTTCGTAAAACTGCCGTAACTTATTCATTATTCATTTCCTTGAAGGAAAGGGTTCAATGAATCCAACCATGAACATTAAATTGACTTTTTTTGAGAAAATGATAAAAAACATGTTTTTTACCCAATTTAGGTTCTGCAAAGATAACTCAAAATGAAATGTCATACAAATGTTATTATAATCCTGATAATATTCCCTAGAAACATTTTTCTTTTTTTAATATTTTATTTATTTTGTGAATTATAGACCAACACGTGCCACAAATGTGATTTGTTTGACCAAAAATGTGATTTTCATGATTTTGGAGTTAACAAATCACATTTTGTGGCACTTTTATGTATAAAACTCAAAAAATAGATAAGATATTAAAAAAAAAAATAGTTCCTAGGGAATGTTATCAGGATTATCATAAAACTAGTATGACAAGATTTGACAAAATATATTTTGATTTATCTGTGCAAAACCTAAAATGTGTCAAAAAACGTGTTTTTTTATAATTTTCTCCAAAAAGGACAATTTCATTATCATGGTTTGATTAATTGAACCCTTTTCTGCAGACATACCCACGAGAGCGATTACAGGATCGACCGCCTTTACCTTTTTTATATTGTATACTTTACAGGTGAAACGAAGCCGATTATTGGTCGAATATACGCGAATAGCTTAAACAATCAACCAATCACTTTCACTGATAGTTTCTATGATACTGGAAGTGAAGATTTCATGTTCTGGGCAAATCTTCTAGAAACAGAAGTAAGCGTATGTTATAAGTAAATATTAATCACTGATTAGGCATAACTACTGGAAAATACTATTGTGACTTATATTATATTTCACTAAATGTCATGTTGACATTTTTAGAATAATTATATTGCAGGGGAAGTTGCTAATTATTTAAATCATCAAATGGCTTTTAATTGAACCTGCCCATTTATATTACATTTTACCCGGTCGCTGTGAATGACAAATACACGATTGGCGCTGCAAAATATACATTCGCACTTAGAGGCAGCAATAATTATGATGATTGATTTTCTGTATACCTACTGTTATCTTACCTAGATCTCAACCGCAGTGTCTGGTCTTGAAGGATTTCAGGATGTCTCGTTACTAAAAATGTTCCCTACAAGTGATGGTATAGGTGCTGTATATGATGTTACCGTAGCGTCATCGTCTCATGCAGACGAGACTGATGTGAATTTACTCTTAGCCTCAAGCATCAGCCCAGACGGATATTTAGGGAACTCACTGCTATCTGTTACAGGTAATATTGGTAAATGTATAAATATATTCATATTAATAATAGCCTATAGTGGTAGTGCAGGCCCAATAGCCCGCATCGCCATTGTAACGCTTCCTACGCGTCAGTTGTCTGCAGACAAAATATGTCCAAAATGTCAAAATTTGAATTTCATCACCATATTTGGTATATCTATGAGAAATACATTAAAATAAGTGCAAACATGCCTAGTATAGGTTAATACTTGAGATAAGACTTTGAAAGTTGGGAAAGGTATTTGCAAAACACTTGTTTTGAATATGGTAAAACTATTAACCGCGTGTAAAGTGTTAACAGCGCTGAGAAATAATGTTATGTTGCATTGTAATGTCTACGTACACTCTGTCAAGTATTGTACTCATCTTGAGATTCACTGGCCGGTTTTGGCGTCTTGTATATATAAATAATGCGCCAACATCACGCATCAGTATACATGAATCCAAACGATTTATAGAATGAAGAATTAATTTCCTCGACCAGAATAAAAGCTCGGGACCAGTCCTTCCGAGCATAAGGCGGATGCTCTTCCCACTAAGTTAACGAGGACAATAAAGGTTTTAGGATTCGAATTACCATACCGTATCTTTTTAGCGACAACAAGCATGATCATGATGATGGGGAACTACTATCAATTCCATCGAATTTAACATGAAATGCAAATTAATTAGTTGACGGATTGGAAAGATCTTATGAACAACGCAGACGTCGGAATTGTCATTTTTAGACCGATGATGCACGTCACCTACGCCGAAACATTTCAATAATATAGTCGCCGACAGAAGTGGTTAGCACTGGCCCAAGCCCGTGTTTTACATGGTGTGCGTAAATCTAGTCAGTAACATTAATGACGCCATACAATCAGGTCAATTAGGTGTCTTTGATTGTCTTATCAGAATCGCACTGTTGATTAGGGTGCATCATCCGCCCCTTTTGTCAACCGATTTTCTTCATCTTTGGTCAGACTGTGCCACTTGGTAAAATATTAATCCCCACCGAATTTAAAATTAATCGGAAGTCGTCTTCTGGGTCCACCGGGAGCTCTTAGTTTGGACGGGATCCTCACAGCAAGAATCACAATTACACAAAAGGCAGCTTTTTATCTTTCCAGTATAACGCACATAAAAATCATAGCTGCTGCTTGTTTTTTGTATCTAAATACACTTAAAACAGTGAAAGTGGAATGTATTTTGGTTTTATATTACATTTTTAGTGATTGCCAAGTGTTTTACAAAAACTATTGCTTAAAAAATAAATAGCTGCCATATGTATCAACATGTTATTTTAATACATTTGCTGTAAACTCATGCAATTTACCTGTTTAAATACGAGTCCAGTACAAAGTTTCAGTGCTACACTGATGTAGAAGCTTTCTTAGTAACATGAACAACATGTCTGTCATCATAATATAGCTTGCCATTTCTCAAGATAATCCAGTTCAACAGTTATCAACAAAGGTCCTACAAAATCAGTTTGCGTTTTCGCAGGTTTGGCTTGCTTCTTCTGTCTTGCTCCACAACCTGTAAGATGTTTTGATAATGTTCCTCAGTTTGAGCTGCTGATAAGAAATCTGAACTGAGCTTGACACCACGCTCTGCAGCATCATTTACCACATTGATGGCACGAACATTGACTACCGAGGTCTGGAAAGCTGGGGATTGAGGCCAAGTGTCAACATTGTCTGCAAGAAATCCATGATCAAGCTGCAGAGTGTGCATGGTGAACCATGAGTCCTTGCCTGCTAAGTCAGCTAGTGTTGTTGCTTCAGTGATCTGGGCTGGAAACACTGGTTTTTTAAAACCTGTGCCATAGCGATTGCTTGGAGTGATCACTTCCATATCTGGTTTGACTGCTAAGAGTTTAGTAGCCAGAGCTTGTTTCTCAGCTGCAGGGACCTTCTCACTGAAGAGTGCAAGTGGGATCATTTCCTCTGTGAGATACCACAAATGACGCTTCATGGCTTTGACAGCGCTTGCAGAAACACTAGAATTCACATCGGAGTACAATAGCAGCCGCTTGTACAAGTTCAAGTCGTTCCATGGCGCATCAACAGCAACGCTATATGTCAACCACCATGGACTGTAAACGGTGGTTGCAAAGGTAACAAATTCCCTTATCTTAGGAAGTTGGTGCTTAGTGGTGATGGTACCTTTTGGAAGTTGCTGAATGTGATCCTGCATAAGGGAGATCTTAATGCTGTATATCAATTTAGCCATCCATCTGGCCTTATGAAGTGCTCCTGGTTGCTTGAAAGTAATGGATGTCTGGAAACCAAGGAAGAACATACAGACCCAGTGAACTCGCGATAATCATCTCGTACAAGATCCACTTTAGACCTCAGGACATTTTCAGCATCATCTTTGAATTGCTGCAGTAATGTTTGTTTTGTTTCACTAAACTCAGAGAGGTCTAATGGTGCAAGAGGCTGATTACTGTTCTGCGGCACCAGGTTAAAGTTTGAACGAAATCTCGTAAACACGGTGATATCAGGTGACTTGGAAACCTCTATTCTAAGATCATTGAAGACATGTGTGAGTATTACCTCTCCCACATGATGTCTACACCCAGACCACAAGAGAGCTTTACCTAGACTGTTCTGTATTGCAATAGTACTGGAAGCCATAGTAAAGCCATAGTACTGGAAGCCGCATGATTGCATTTTAGCACACAAACTCATATGGCAGCTATTATTTATGGCAGCTATTTATTTTTTAAGCAATAGTTTTTGTAAAACACTTGGCAATCACTAAAAATGTAATATAAAACCAAAATACATTCCACTTTCACTGTTTTAAGTGTATTTAGATACAAAAAACAAGCAGCAGCTATGATTTTTATGTGCGTTATACTGGAAAGATAAAAAGCTGCCTTTTGTGTAATTGTGATTCTTGCTGTGAGGATCCCGTCCAAACTAAGAGCTCCCGGTGGACCCAGAAGACGACTTCCGATTAATTTTAAATTCGGTGGGGATTAATATTTTACCAAGTGGCACAGTCTGACCAAAGATGAAGAAAATCGGTTGACAAAAGGGGCGGATGATGCACCCTACTGTTGATGCTAACCAAAGTGACCCACGCGTCAATACAAAACAGTTTAATTTATACTCGATACAATTATCGAGACTGTATTGGGCCCTGGTAAGCTTTTTATCTAACTTGATTTGAAAAATATCGAGCCCCGTATCGAACATCAAGGTATTATTTACCGAGCTGCATGAAATATATATTTGTCTAACTATCACGATTGTCAAGTGGTTCGGTATGTTAATAAACACGATCATCTTGGTGTGCTTGATCACAATACCCGAGGTATTAGCGACTACTCGTATGACCCTCGTATCAAGCCCGATATCCAGCCACAATGTCTATTTCATTGAGTCTCAACTTAACAAATATCGAGCTCCAACGTATCGAGCTCCGATGCAGTTTCGATAAATGTATTGAGCGTAACTGGAACTGCTCTTTTACTAACGTTTAGTTTATGATCATTACAGAAAGAAAATGCTGAATGTCTTTGCAGCTGACTTTTAACTATGATTTTTTTTTATTCCTCCCTCTTTACAGCTCAAATGCAGTCTACAAGAAGACTCGGTGGTGTTTTCTACGCAGAAATCAAAGATGGAGAAATCTTCGATATGGACCTATTGGACACCAACAGTATCAGCTTCCAAGATTTTGCAAACGAAATCGAACCTGCGGTAGGTAGCCTAACATGTACAATGAGGAATCAATATATCGCGTAGGAAATACTTTGATCTCCGATCCACCTTACCTCCATTTAATGACGAATATGGTAGTTCTAGATATTAAAACGTCTACTCGAACGCATAGTAACTCAACTCATATTTGGTGAATAACTCTCGATATTTAGTGATAAATGGTACAGAGATAACCGTACTAATCTTCCATATTCATAGATGATGTCATCATTATTCAGTGGGGGAGTAGTCGACCAGTACACGTACGTAACCATGCATGGCTTATTCGCTTATTACTAATAATAATATTAGGGAGTCAAGTCACATTAGGGAGAAAAAACACACTAATGTTATGGCGAATTTTGGCTTCGGAGGTTTAGGGGTATCGAGACAATATGATCACGCCAGTTGACTGATCCTCAGGATCTATATTACATTACAAGTATAACAATATGGCAGTTTTATTACCCTTAAGTATTAAAGTACTCATCTACCGAAATAGTAATACCAAACGACGTCATCTTTATTAGTAATCAGTAGTATGACTTATTGTCTTACCCAAAAGTATTAATATTCACATTCACAACGTATTAGGGGCGATTTAATCTATTTCTAGATCATTGACATATTCATCGGTTTTGAGGGTTTTAGAGATGTTCAGGTGACACGTGTATTCCTTGTTGGTGATAGCATTGGAGTTGATTACGAGGTGACTGTAGGAGGCTCATCGTCAGTGTCTATAGAAGATGTAGCGCAGTGGTTTGAACTTCAAACTGGTCTGACAGGTCCCCTTGGTAATACAGACATATTACTTCGACCAGCATTGGGTAAGTTTCCATTCATTTATATATGGACACATCATAAGGTTTTGTACCACTACGGGTTCGAAATGTATTAGGTCATTGCAGATTCGCTATATACTCAATGTTTCAAGAAGGTTCTGAAGACTCATTTATAATCATCATATTATTGACAATGTTTCGCATTGTGGTTTTATTTTCATGGCGCTTTGATCTCTATATAAAAGCGCCTTATAAATGCTGTTTATATATGTAGACTATTATAAATTTAGATCCGCACCCCGATATGAGATTCGGTCATGTAGGCAAGCAGAGATATTAAACCGACCCGGGCTGTGACTATCGACACATTTCACCGTTTAGAGTATAAGCAACACTAAGGGTTTCCCCCCTGAAAGTTTAAACATTACTAGTATCATGACAATTAATTTTAATAACTGTATTATATAGTATCAATATGTATTATTATTTTTTTGTAATTATGAATATAGCAATAGATAGCTGTCCAGCTGATTTCTGTGAAAATGACGGTGTCTGCAAAGTCGAATCAGAATTCACCTTTACGTGCATGTAAGTTGTATTATAGAAATCGTACAATGTACGTACCATTAAAACAAAATTGAGGGTACTGTTGGACCGGTTCCGTCGCCCCCTGCATCGCCGGCCTCATTATATTTTGCGCATGCGTTGGTTGGCCATATTAGGAGACAGAAATAAGTAGTTACATTCTTAATATTGAACATTGGTTCCGATATTTTCCGAGCTTCTGGTTTTGAACCAGAAATATAAACCAATACGCTGATTGCACACGCTATTGATCGATCGATTCAATCTGAACTTTAGACACTTGACTACTTGTCTATCTATCTTGATGCCTCCATCACTTCTGATGATTGGCGACCATATTTGCACTCTTCCTAGTGTTCTTTCTCCACTTTATTCTATCTTGTGCTGCACGTTTGGCTTGAACGTAGTTGAGACCAGTCCATTCTCTGATGTTATCAAACCAGATTTTCTTCTGTCTGTCACGTTTTCTCTTTCCTTCAACTTTTCCCTCAATGAGGTTGAAAAATAGGGGCTTCCACTTCCCCTGAGAATATGGCCGAAATATCCTAGTTTAAGGCTTAAAACCTTTCCCAACAGTTGTCTATCTGTTTCTAGCTCTTGCAAAATGCTAACATTTGTTCTTTTCTGCTTCCAGTTGATTTTAAGCATTCTCCTCCATATCCACATTTCAGCTGCCAATATTCTGGTCTCATCTGCTTTGTACAGTTCCCAGCTTTCAGCGCCAGTAATGAGTGCACTCCATACGATGGTCTTGACCAATTTCCTTTTGAGATGATTGGAAAGATTTTTGTCATTCCAGATCAGCTGCAGGTCTATCATTCTTTCTTGGCAATGGCAATCCCTAATTTGATGTCGTTTGAGCAGTTGGCATTAGCTCTCTTTGTAGATCCACGATACTTGAAGTGATCTACACTCTCTCACCGTCGATCATGATGTTAAACTGCTCTTCTGGATCACCTCCTGACACAAGTAACTTGGTCTTCTTGACATTTAGCCTCAAGTTCATCTCCTTTCCTACGTCATTCACACTTTGTGAGATAGGCTTTTACGACGGGTATTAATAATATAAGTTAAAAGTTTAATGGGTTCGCCATCGGACAAGTTTTAATCTGTCAAGCTTTCGTCAGGATTAGCTCTGACTTCTTCAGGACCAAATTATTATAATATTAAACAAAACATAGAGATTGCCACTTCTCTTGTTATCATAATTTGGGCTGCCCCTTGCCCGATGATTTGAGAGTAGGTGCCTTTTCCTACTTGTGAAAGAATTGGTGGCTCTGACAAGAGCCGTTCATATGGATTGCCGCTTCCACTGAACACGTAGGTTGCTACTGGCCTACTATATATAAATTTGGTTCTAATAGAATTTCCAAAGGACTGCCCCTTGACCAATGGAAATAACGTGCGGTCACTGATCTGTAAAGATCGTTTGTCATTCACACTGTTGGTTAGGTGTACAATTTCCTCCTTTGAATTGGCAATAAGTGCGGTGTCGTCAGCATATCGTAAGTTTGAAATATGTGTTCCCTCTACTTTAATTCCATGTTTAGAGACCTCTGCATCTCGCATGCCCTTCTCGGTATAGGTAACAAAAAGGTGTGGTGATATTATGCATCTTTGTCTTGCTACTTTTCAAATCTCAAATTATTTTGTCTGTTCACCATTCAATCTTATTGTTGCTCTATGGTTCACATATAGAGATTTCATGAGTGCGACGAGATGCCTCAAAAAGTTTGCAGTGGCGTACTGAATCTAAAGCCTTGGAGTAGTCTATGAACATAATGAATACTTTTGATCAATGGCGATTACTTTCTCCATCAGAATTTGTAAACATACAAGCATTGACTACTTGATTCCAGTAAATATGCTCGAGAAGGCACTAATCATTAGGTATGTCAATATTTGATACTTGGGTTGAACTGAAAGCATAAATAATAACATTGCTGTACTTCCCTATCTGACTTGGTAAATTTCACTCTCTGTCAATTATGTTATGTGGAGTAAACATAATTACTGTGCATACCTTTGACAGTGGTTGATTCCAATTATGAGCTTCACACTTGACAATGTGTTTTTCACATCCCATTCACAACTATATTATAACCAACGCATGAACAAAACCAAAAAGATTTAAAATGCACCTTGTATGTAAATATAAAGATTTCTTGAGCAACAAGCATGCATCACTGTCATCACATGACCACTAGTTTCTGTCACCAGTGTCTATCAGTTCCCATTGACATTACATTACAATGAAAGGCGTAAAATGTTGTTAAACGAATGTCATTAAGAAAATCCTGCTGAAAGTTATAATTAATGTGACTTTTATTCAGTCCTCTCATTTGTTTTAACTTTTAAGCTAAAAATGTAATGTACATAAAAGTATACAATTTTCAAATGAAATGAGTCGGAAAATCCAATTTTGGTATTAAATTTCCCCCAAAATAGTGATTTCTACATTTTTGCCCAAAAATCACTTTTTTTTGGCGCCAATAATTTTCAGACAGCCTAACAAAATCAGTTTTTGATTACAAATTTCAAAATGTCACCAAAATCATCTAAAGTCAATTATTGGCTTAAACATTTTAAGTTTATAAAATATTAGACCAACAAATGCCAATTTTTTTTTTTTTATCTCAACAACCACATTTTTGGCACTTTTTGGTCAATATTTTCAAAACTAAAAATTTTTAAGCAAAAACAAAAAAAGTGTTTCCTAGATAATTGACTTAAGATGATTTTGGTGAAATTTAAAAAAAAAATAATCAAAAACTGATTTTGTTAGGTTGTCTAGAATTTGTTGGCGCCAAAAAGTGATTTTTGGGCAAACATGTAAAAAAACACTATTTTTGGGGAAATTTAATACCAAAAATGGATTCTCCGACTCATTTCATTTGAAAAATTGTATACTTTTATGTACATTACATTATTAGTTTAAAAGTTACAGTGCTTGATAAATTTCATAAAAAAGGGTTGACAGTACCCTTTTAAGTCGATATTCAACTTCTACCTATATGAACCATGCATTATAATGAAGGTGGAAGTCAGACGACCTGCAGCTGTTAATTACTTCAGCACATGTTTGTTATGGTGAAAAGCCCGGTTGGCACTGTAATTATGCTAAGCATGCTGGACTGCACAATAAGTCTTCGTTGGTTCTCATCTTATGTCACATTTGAGCTCACAATGAATTACCTCGCTATCGTTTTAATTATGTCTTTCGTTTCAGCTGTGACCCTCTCTTTACTGGAAACAACTGTCAGCAGCGAGTTAATGAAACAAATCCAGGTAAGTAAGATAAGGAGACGAACGAAGTTCTGTTCTTTTGTTTGCGTGTATGAAAAGTTCAGAAATTGATGACAAATTTGAAACAATAAATAAATCACCGACCGACCGTTCCTATCTGAGAGGTCCATTTGCCGGTAGAACATATTTTTGTCGTCGTCTTCTCAGATGTCTTTGTTGTTGTATATAAATAGCAAATGTGAACAAAGTTAATGAACTGATTACAAATCAGACTGGTAACTCTCCACAGAGACCTCTGATGGGCCAATCACTTGGTTCACTGCAACTCAGAAAAAAAAATCAAAATACAGGTAAACACAGTTGGGCTAGTACAAAAGTCCATGAAAGTGGCTTGGGACAGGAATAAGATAAAAGCCCAAACATAGAGCACAACATCAAAAATATAAGAGAAGAAATATAATATCTGGAAGTCATTGACATCGAGAGAGTTTAGCCAACAAACTCTGAAATGTTGGAGACAAAGTGTCTGTTCACACGACACTTAAGAGATTGGAGTCCTTCCTATAGGATGTTGTCAACAACATTTTCTGGAAGACTGTTCCACAGTGGATCACCTGTGCGGATGAAGCTTCTTTCTAAGCAAAGGGCATTAGCTGGCATTGCAACACTTGAACGCGTAACACGACGATGAACGTATGGTGTGGTGAGAAAGGCTACTAAAACAGTGGTCGGTGTGCATGGACAGTGGTCGGTGTGCATTTTGTACAAGACCGTGGCTGCTGCTACATGTACCTGTCGCTCGTGTTGCTGAGGTGCGATATACCAGTAGCTTCATGAGTTCCAGTGATTTTTAGTGCCTTCCTTTGGATGTTGCCAAGCTGGCTTAGGATAGTTGATGAAGCGCTAGTATTGGACGATCGGGCGATACTGACAAACGAAAACCCAAATTAAATGTAGCAGTATTGTTCAATACTGACTGTGACTGACCACTACATAACTGATTGGATACCAGTGCTGCCCAATTATCGAGCGATATTGCAAGACAATTTGGTGCTCCAGTATTGATTATCGAACGATATTAATATACCAGTATCTGGGACCTAAAGTACACTTTTCCTCATTCTGCACAGGTACTACCAATGCCATTCAGTTGTCTCAAGGAGCTCTGGTTGGCATAACCATCGGAGTGATTCTGGCTACATTAGTCTTTATACTGACCATGTTGGTATTGTTCTACGCTCGGTTAACCCGCGCTCAGAAGGCTATTAACAATGATCGGGAACATGAGTACCCTGGTGCTGAACCAAGATTGATGCTCGGCTCTCCACATCCGGGCTTTGGTGCCTCACAGTTATCGCCTAACTTCGCCTCCATGCAACAGGTAAACTACCCTGAATGACCTCTATTGATTTGAATGGTTTATTTGTGTAACTTCTCTACATTCTCAGTACTCTACCAGGAGCATATCAATACAGATTGGTATATAAGGTTGTGAAATAAACTTGAAAATGGTCTAAACACTCATAAATATAACATATGTAAGGGGGGGGGGGGGGGGGGGGGGGGGTATGCCGGGGGGGGGGGGGGGATGTTTCAAAAGATTACTTCATATTGGAAATTATTTGGCCTAACACAGAGAAACATAAAATGTTGTATGCTTAATAGCTGTCATATTGTTTCCAATGACATTATACACCTATCAGTTGTAAGACGCACTATACGACCCCCGGGAGAGGTGCGTCGTGGGTGCGTCGTTTACCAATAATTATTGACGGAGGGTACGTCAGTGGCAGCCTTTGGTACGTCAAAAAAAATGACGGAGGGTGCGTATAGGTCCGTCACTTTACATGGGTGCGTCACAGTGTACATCTGTTTACGAACAACAAAATACGACCTTTAAATACACGCTATAGGCCTACTATACGACACAACTCCTTGATACCGCCAACCAGGCTCCACTTTAATACCGCAAACATCACTCCGATATTTTATATCGTATGTTCTAAAATGCCTGAAATCACTCGATCATCGTCAATTGCTCCGCGCAGTCGCTTGCTATCGTCCTACGAGCCGATGGATGGAGAATACAGCAGTCTTGGCCCGAGACTATACTACCGGGGGAAGCACTCGTAATCACCCGTGTTGTCCATGCAAATTTAATAACATTTTAGGCATCGCATGTGGGGGTCATCGGGGGGGGGGGGGGGGGGGGGCATATCTGACTATTTGTTTTAGTATACAAAGGTTTACATCGAGTTTGTAATTTCATTTGGGGGGCATCATGGTGTGGGGGGGGGGGGGGGGGGGAGGGGGAGCCCCGGGGGACTTATCACAATAGCGGTATACGTGTATGTGCCGCCTTTTGGGGTGCTTTTTCTCGAAGTATATGGGTGGTATTGATTAAACCAGAAATGTTATTGGTATTTTTAAATGCCCCCTTAAATTCTTTGATGGTTTATAGAAGGTGTAATTTCCAATCCGAAGTTCAAATGTTTAAATTCACTTTCGAGAACCCAATTTTGGTTAAAATACACTTTCGAGAACCCAATTTTCTACTTACCTCCCGTTTAATGTAAATAGGCGCACGCCTACATGTATAACAAGGGATGAAGGATACCCCTTCCCCCACCCCTACCCCACCCCACCCAACCCAACCTCCTGGTTACGCCACTGAACGGGTCGAAGCAGAATGGGAAATGTTCTTGACATTTTTCATCCTCATCCTGACGTTTATGATAATCAGTTAAATATTTTATGAATTTTAGACCAGTCAGACATTATTGTGCATATAAAAGTTATCCTCTTGGTTCCGTCCATCTCGGTCCCGGTCCGGGGTCCATAATAGGCCTAATTATTCGAGGGCCAGGGTCGACAACATCGAATAAGGGCAGATCCCCCGTGAATCAAAGGTAGTTTCATTTTCAGTAGTCATCGTGTTTTATCCAGTTTAGTCAATGATATCTGACGACGGGGTGCGTCGTCATGGTCCGTCAGAATCCACCAATGGTGCGTCCAAAAATTGACTGAGGGTGCGTATTTGGATGGCAATGGTCCGTCGTTTTTTTGACCCAGGGTACGTCATGGTACATGAGAAGTTGACGCACCTCGGTAAAGTGAAGCACCACTCCCGGGGGTCGTATAGTGCGTCTTACAACTGATAGGTGTATTATCTGCTTATACTTTAAAATTCTTCTAAGCAGCCTTTATATGTTAGAGCATTATTAATTACAGTTTATAAACATATATGGAGTTGGATTTATTCTGCAAGCAAAATCGGTTATTTGCATTAAACATTGGTGTTACGCTATTTACATCTTCATCCTCATCCTGACGTTTATGATAATCAGTTAAATATTTTATGAATTTTAGACCAGTCAGACATTATTGTGCATATAAAAGTTATCCTCTTGGTTTCGTCCATCTCGGTCCCGGTCCGGGGTCCATATAGGCCTAATTATTCGAGGGCCAGGGTCGACAACATCGAATAAGGGCAGATCCCCCGTGAATCAAAGGGCAGATCCCCCGTGAATCAAATCATTTAAAGTAGCCATTGCACTCAATTTACCACAAATATTTCCAAGATCGAATTGATCGATGCAAACCACATTTCATATCATTAATAGCTAGCATTTCAAATGCATGGCTTTTCCAGGCCAATCTTAAATAAAAATTAATGTCTGCAAATTGAATTTCCTTTATATATTTGTAAAACTTAATTTTAACAGAATCAGTTGAAAGTTGATCACCCACCATCCGTAAACAATCATGCATTTGGATCACAACCACATCCACCACACTCAAAATGACACTGTGTGATAAGCAAGAAGTGCCCCTTAAATACAATTGTATGAACTGTATTACGTAACATGTTTACGTGATAGAATCCAAATATTAAACAGATTCCGAACAGGTGATTTGCACCTGAGAATGTTTTGCATACTCTTTGAATGCAATTATTAATTTGCCAATCACGTAAGAAACATGGGGGTACCGCATTTGGGAAATGTTAGCACCCCCTCCCTAACCACGAGAGTTATAAGGCCCATACGGAATGTTATCTCGCTCTCTCGACCTCTTGCTTTTGTCTGCACCACACCTTCGACAATTATGTTCGCCTGTATTATTTTATGACATGACCAACAACGATATGATTTACAACTGAATACAATTATTAGTTCGACATCTACATCTGCATACTGAGTTGTATTCGTCTTTTAGTTTAATGAAACTACTCGGCTCAACGTTATTATGTAGGAGGATTATTATCAAAATAAACCCTCTTACAACTATGACACTAGACATTTTGCATTACATTATTAGACCTTGTCTACTCCCAATCGGATATCAAAATATTCAGAACTGAATTTTTCTTTCCATTTTACAGGTTGATTTTGGAGGCACACCTATATTCCAGTAAAGATAATCGAATAAAGGAAGTAATAATATGACGTTACTAAACAAGCTTGAGTGTACATTATAACAACATAGCTACGATTGTGTTTTAAAGTTGCGTGCTATCTGACAGTTCGTGTATTGCATACTTAATCATAAATTTAGCAACGATTGTTTATACTATAATTAATGTCAAACCGTAAAATACGATGATCACGTAATACATATGGTCATAACTGCAATTGTATACAGCCTACGTAAAAAAATATACATTTGTAAAAAATAAATCTTACTTGTGAAGATTGACTGAATTTTAAACAATGTGTCCAACCAAAACCAATTCAGTTTTTTATTAGCATTTTGGTTCAATTTTGTAATTTTAATATTTGTAAGTTGGCGGTATATATAGTTAGGGTTATAAATGTAGTTATTACCTGGTAAGTTTTATGACTGTATAAATTATACGAGTAGTCGGGTTTACATCACTGTCCAGAAGAGTGATGAATTATAGACGGGTTTTAGTTCTCTTTCAATTTAATATCTGGCGATAACCCTTCATTGTCCAATCAGCTCTCGTTGTCGCGACTCATTCCACTGGGCGTCGGAGCTGTGTCCATTCAGTTCTCGTTGTCGCGTCTCATTCGATGGATGTCGGACGATCTGGACATCCGCAGACTTCCAATGCCCGTAACTGAAGTCATATTATATTACCGCGGCCAATCCTGGACAGTTGATGTTTGTAGTAAAGGTCAATACAAATAAATTGTTTGATTGTCCATAGATCACTTTCAGAAGTTGGGTCGGTTGATCGAGAAAAGGTTTTTCCTTGCCCTTGTTCAGGTACCAAAGTAAAATGAGATGTACGTATTGTGGTAGCAAAGCATGTTCACGTAGGCTTTCAATACGTTCAAGTTTCACAAAATCAAGATTCTGGCGAGAAAAAAATGTAATATTTCGATGAGTATTTTTATTTTCAAACAATTTTAAACACTTCTAAAGCAATTAAAGGAATAAATTGTGATTTTCGACTGAAATATGTAAAGAAATTGAAATTTTCGCGAAATAAAAATAAAAATATAAGAACAAAAACAAGTTCTGAGTGATAAGGATTTCGGCTGTCGGGCGGAAGAGGACAATCAGACAATTTTATTGTAGGGGCCTGCTCAGTTGTATAATTCCGTTGTATATATTATTATTATCGCTACTCATGAAAACACTTGACACTATTATAGTGTAAGTGTCTACAATCCTGTATGTTTGCGGATGCCTTATAAGTGGTGTACGCTTACTTTTCTAATATATAGTAAACTCTCTCAGACACAATAGTTTAATTAATTTAGAGTGTGTCGAACCCCAGTGCACTTTATTCACTACCAACGTAAGAGCTCAACAAAAGAAAGTCATACACTTTGTTTGTGTCCTATATAGAGTGAATTCCAGTACTTTTTACTTTGACAGGCTTGATATGTATTTGGATGAAATGTGTTGGCTCAATTTGGTTTCCACTAAGCATGATCAAGATAATCTAGAAACTTTGACGTTGCAGTCAGTCTGCATTTTCCGGGGCGTGACCCAAATCATCATGATCATTGCCATAGACAAACACAGCAGTTATCAATGTAGAAACAATAAGAGTTTATCTAACATATCCCAATCTTTATATATACAATTACCCAGTAAAATACGGTAATGAATATGATATCAGTGCAGATCAGTCACAATCATAATACTTATAAATAAAGTAAGATTGATAGTACATATTTTTAGAAATCTTTCCTTACTTTGAAAGCCTTATCTCAAGAATTACTGCACCAATAATAGGCATGTGTGTAGTTATCTTAATGCATTTCGCACGGTGATTCCAAATATGGTGACGTTAATCGATAATTATACATGTTTTAAACATTTTTGAACAGCCGTCTGCAGACAGTGTTGAAAGTGCTATGTTAAAAAACCTTAGGCCTAATGTATAATTTAATATCTAATCTGTATGGTCATGTGTTTTAAGCTCGCCTCCTTTCGCGTTACACACGGATTTTGGCTTTCGCGACATGATTTTAACTTTACACATTTATATTTGCTTGTATACCCCCTGAGGTAGTAAAAGTATACATTTTCTGAAGGGAAATTGCATGAGAAAACCAAATATGCCATTACAATTATGGTACGACCAAGAACTAAAATGGTATGATCGGAAATGTTCGGAAACATATCAGAGTTTTTATATTTTTACTTTCAGATCCATATATTTTTCATACCGCCCCCTCTCATTATTTACTTTACATATTTGAATTCCTTATGAAATTACCCATTAGATGATATATAATTGTCAAAGTTACTACGTCGGTATGGTAATTATACCGGCTAGTGAATATCTCCAATTTTTATTTTATATATTTTTAGAATTTTCAGAAATATTTGTTTAAGAATGAACCCCTCCCTGATATACCCTGCATTTCTGAATTCCTCTAGTTACAAGCTTTCCAAAAATATATAATTTTGCTATCATAGGTTGAAAACTTTTTCTGTTATAGTCATTTTTATATAGGAATAGGAAGAAAGCTGGTGATCATGGTCTTATCTATAATTAATTAGTTGTTACAAATAGTTGACAAGTCTGTTAAACCACATACTTAAAACTACTAAATATCCTTTAAAATGGGACCAGAATGGTGTTTGTAACATTGTGGGATGACTAGTTATTGTAAAAAGAACAAAGATTATCGCCATTATTGGATTATCCCCATTGAGTTGGTACAGGCGGCACCCCTTCCAGCTGCACCCCTTCCAGCACCACCCTGGTCTCCAAACATCAAACAGCTGTATCTCCCCTTCTGTATTAGCTATACCAATGCCATTCTGCAGGCAGATATCATGTTATTAGGGCTTTAAAATGATACCAGATTTGTTGAGATAGCTTTTGTGGTTTTGAAAATATTTGAGGAAAATGACAGCATAAAACCAAAAAATGTAACGGCACCACCCTATTGGGAGGCGAGTTCATAACGCGTGACGTATACAAAAAACAAGTAATACTTCTTTTTACACTGTATCACCTTCTTAATTTTGTTAATAAGTATCATGGTCATGAGCATACTTTATTATCTGGTAATTGTGTTTGTGCACTGTACATGTATATTTAAATCAGAAGTGGAATATTAAACATATCGCATAGTTTACTTGTCGATAAATCGTAATTTACAATCATAGGTAAACAATTTGAGCAGTATTAATGAACGTATTTAAACGCGGTTTTAAGCTAAACACACTTTTAACTTTGACTTTAAACATGTCATTTACGTAAACGAAGTTTTCGAACCCGTCTAACGCACCGAAAAGTCTCTAACTTTAAATGAGTACAGGGTAGTTTAACGCGCGTTTAACTAAACCAATTGTAGGCCTTGAATGATAACTTAAATGGATACGCAAGCAGTAGTGTTATACATTGTCCGAATTAAGGAGGAAAATCTGGTTGTCCGCCGGACAACCTAGCAGGAAATTATGGTTGCCCGGCATTATTCCACAGGATGTTGTTCTCCATCTGCTCTGGTACAGTTCAACAATTCCGGATAGTGTACGTATCGCACCTCATGTCCTCCAAAGCACAGGCGCTCCAATTCCAGCTCCTGCATTTTACTTCCACAATCCGCCTCTTCCAAATGTTGTTAAATAATAGTTTATTTAGGAGCACTAAATCTTTAGCGAAATCCGGCGCTGTTCATTAGTTTCTGCTACGAGTCTCAAGTGATGTCCAATATTATTTTAATAATAGATCACCCCAATATCGCAGTGTCCGATTTACATGCCAAAATCCCACGGTAGCGTATGATGATGGGTCGATGTGTTCAGCACGACAGACCATGCAGAAGTAAGGATGAGATACTCAAGGGACCCATTTATACTCAAACCCTCCATAAGTCCCAAAATGCCGAATGCTCGCTAGCTGTACGGACATACGTTAGCTGTACGGTAGCCCTGTCACACCATGGCGTATTGCCTGAACGTATGACACGATTCACAAGACGCGCTCGTTTTAATATACCAAAACCACGTGACCAACTGACGGTCACATGACCTCGCACTGAAGGGAGCTACCAAGCGTTATACTACAATCGTGCTGAGATAAAGGAAGCCCTCTATAGTTTCTCTCACTTCCGCTACAATAGGATACTGCAACATTTATATGTTTCAATATCGGGCGATACTGCAACATTTCTATGTTCCAGTATGGGGCGATACTGGTACAAGTGATATCAGTGAGATGTGTCCCAATATTGACCGATACTGTCCGGACAACATTGCAATGGCGGACCAAGATTGGCTCAATATTGATATGTCATTGGCCCAATATGGGCTTACAATATTAAACCAATAGTATTTGCTCATGGGCCTAAGCTTGGCTCAATATTGACATTGGCAAATATTGGGGCCAACCTTGGCAAACTATTGTCGACTTTATTAACGATGTATGTATGTTTGGTAAGAAGAATTCTATTCTAATTCCAGGACCAACCTTGGTAAAGGGCAAGCCTATGCCATGGTATAAACCTTTAAGAGACAAGGCACATGATCCTAGAAGCGATAACTTTTTACAGCGGCCGCAATTTTTAGACCACGTCTGAATTTGTATATCATATCAATGGTGTCATTTTCCGTCCCTGGTATATTGTGCCCATATTGGACCAGTATAGGCATTGAACATGATGCCAATTGAGAGTGCCAATGAAAACCAATATTGATCCAATATGCGTGAACAAGATAGTGCCAGTGCCAATATTGCCAATGGAAAACCAATATTGACCCAATATGACTCAACACAATAATGCCAATGCCAATATTGCCATTGGGAAATCAATATTGGGCCAATGTAATTTGGGTGGTACATAATTATGTTCCAGTATTGCCCGATACTGGAATATTTAATATGTGCCAGTATCGGCTTTTACTGGAACACTGACTTTGTACCAATATCAGACGATACTGGGTCCAAAATCTGGGACCTTAAGTAAACTTTTCCCGTAAATATCATCACAATTGTATGCACTATAGTCCGGGGCCTGAACCGAAAACTCAAATTTACCGTCCACACAATATGTCTTTGAACCATGTAGATTCAAAAACTGCGTGATGCCATCTGTGAAACCTTGAGCAATTTTTTAAAATCCAAAATGGCCGCCGACTATACAAAATGGTCGCCAAGTAATTTAAGATTTGAAGATCCCGCCAGGTAAAACCAGTGTAGTTGTTATAAAACATCTTAACTATCTACCTACATCTACATGTACCTTTTGATATACATGACGAGGAATCCATATCTACCGCCTTGTCTCTGCTTTCTTCATGCATATCCGACATCAAATCATGGATGACTCTCAACATGTTGAAGCTCAATGAACAGAAAACAGAGTTCTTTATCGCTGTGCCAGACCATCTCAAAAGCAAGGTACCTTCTGTTTCTCTTCAGGTCGGCGACAAAGTTATCAAGCCATCTGACAGCGTCCGCAACCTCGGTGTTGTGTTTGACAGCTCTATGTCCATGCATTTCACATTAAAACCTTATGTTTTAGCCTGACTTACCAACTCAGAAACATAACCCGGATTCGTAAATGTATGGACAACGATACTTGTCACCTAATTGTGCGTGCGTTAATCTTATCACGTTTAGATTACGGAAATGGGTTGCTCCTTGATTCAAACGCCTGTGACACTCAACGTCTACAAAGAACCCAAAACTGGGCGGCTAAGCTCATTTGTATGGCTAAGGAATTTGATCATGCAACGCCTTGTCTCCAGGAGCTGCATTGGTTGCCGGTCAGAGAACGTGTGACTTTTAACAATCTTAGTTACTGTGTTTAAGTGCCTCTCAGGCGTAGCACCGGGCCACCTATCATCTGTTCACAACCCCCCCCCCCCCCCCCCCCCCCCCCCGCTCTCACATACCCCGTGGCTTTTTGATCTCCATTTTCATTTTGTCTTAACCATGACTTTTCTCCTTAATCATGTTTTTATTTTGTTATCACTTAATACTTTCAGGTATTGTCCTCCTTTTCTTTATCTACTCCTCTCTTATCCTATTACTCTCCCTCTTCTCTCTTTTCTTTTCTCTTCTACTTTCTCTCTTTTGCATTTCATCTTTACGTGGAGAGTGTCTGCGCCTGTGTATTTCACATTGCCGCGCTTACGCTCCCTTAGTGCGCCGCGCTCTGCTTATTGTCTGACGCTTTTGCTTACGCGCGTATTTCTTCTTTTATTTTTTTATTGACTTCGTATTCGCATACACTCTCCACTCCGTGACCAAGGTCTGTTGACCGAAACGTCGGATTTTGTAATAAAACTTTGTGCATCTTCAAACAACACCTACTTTGTAGTAGTTTTTTATTCTCACCTGTACAATGAGATGCAACGTAGCACCTCTTTTATTAACTATCTTTATAATTCAGCTACGATCTTCAGAAATGCCTTCTCTACAATCTACAATTCAACGCCTGAGATTTACCGTGATATCATCTCTAGATGGATATAATGGAGCCATCAAGTCATCTGCCATTAAACTGGCCACTGCCACATTCGGTAAAACCCGTTACTGCAGCCACATCCGCTTTGTTTCCAAATGTTTGGATAAACACCTCGTTCCTCATGGATTTCGACTGAACTTTAAACCTACGGTTCCTAACTGCAACTTCAACACTCTCAAGAAAGCGACAGAAAAATGTTCCCGCAATCTTATGCGCAGCACCGTGGATACTATGCTTCATCACAAACAACAGTTTCATCACCAAATGATAACACACAAGTACTTTCTCATGACGACTTGTGAACACCATGAAGTAAGTGCGATTTGTAAAACTGTGCATCTCTGTAACCGTGAACTCTTCAATCTTATTTGTTCAACGAAGAATGCTAAGCTTGATAATCTCATTGCTGAACGTGGTCCGCGGCACCGACAACCATGTAATAATACAGCCAAACGCATGGTAGTCACCATCCCCGCAGATCTCGAACTTACTAATGATGAACAATCAGTCCTTGCTAAGGGACTTACGTTTATTCCACAAAATAAACGTGTCGATGAGTTTAACACAAAATTTGACGTTGAACAGTTTTATCATCGTCTCCGCCTGCGCTATCATTACTTTGACAAGAAAAATGATGCCTCGGACGAGACGGACTCAGATACAGAACCTGCTGATGCCGACGACTTTACACGTCTAGCCCAGGAAACAAAATCCAACTGGACGCCGCCAGCACATGAAAACAGAACTCTTGATCTATACATCGATAAATGTCGCCACGAAATTAGTAACGTCGATCTCAAGAAAGCCTCGCCAAAGAAAGCTGCAAGTAACATCACATCAGAGGAACGCCATGCCATCCAGACATTACGGTGCAATCCAGACATCATCATCAAGAGAGCAGATAAGGGCGGTGCTATAGTCGTATGGAGGAAAGACCTATACATCACCGAAGGGGAACGTCAACTCAATGATGAAATATCCTACGAACTTGTTGATACTGATCTAACTGCTAAACATCAGGCAATTGTTAAAAAATGTATCAATGATTATATTAAGTCTGGAGATCTTCCCGCCACCGCTTCACATCTCATTCAATCTAACCCCAGAACTCCTCGCTTCTACCTACTCCCCAAGATTCATAAACCCGACATTCCAGGTCGTCCTATTGTTTCGGCATGCAACTGTCCTACTGAACAAATATCTAAATATCTTGACCATTTGTTCACCCCCTTTGTCCAATCACTCCCTACCTTCATCAAAGACACTTCTCATGCTCTTCATATTTTCCGTGATTTTGAGTTTACAGGTCAACACAAATTTATCTTCACCTTGGATGTCGAGTCTCTCTACACAAGCATCCCACATGAAGACGGATTGAAGGCAGTCGAGTACTTCCTCAACCAACGCAGAAATCTACATCCTCCAACTGCAACTATTCTCCGTCTCACTGAACTAGTCTTGACACTGAATAACTTCACCTTCAACGGCAATCACTACATTCAACGTCGAGGAGTAGCCATGGGACAGAAGGTTGGCCCCGCATATGCTTGCCTCTTTATGGGATACCTAGAACAGAAATTTCTAGCTGCGTACCAAGGACCAAAACCTACCCATCTGTACAGATACATTGATGACTTCATCGGTATTTCTACATGTCAAGAAAGCGATATCAAGAGTTGTATTGACGCCTTCAATGAATTCCACCCTGCCATCAAGCTCACACACTCTATATCTGCCGTCAGCCTACCATTCCTTGACATCAACTTACATATCTCCGATTCAAGACTATCCACATCAATTCACTACAAGGATACGGATTCCCACTCTTATCCGTCGTTCAACTCCAGTCATCCTCCGAAATTCATAAACTCCATCCCATACTCACAGTTTCTGCGCCTACGCCGCCTTTGCTCAGACGATGATGACTTCTCAACTAAAGCAGAAGAAATGAAGTCATTCTTCATTCAACGTGGCTATCCTACCCATATCTTGGAATCAGCACTGGCTAGAACCTCAAAAGCCACACCTCCTGTTCAGACGAAGAGTAATGATAACAGAATACCACTCGTCATTACTTACCACGCGATCTACACCGAAGTGGTCGGAATTTTAATGAACAACTTCAAGCTATTACAAGAATGCCAAGACACCCAAGAAGTCTTTAAGGAACCACCCATTGTTGCGTACCGCCGTGATAAAAACCTATCAGACATCTTAGTACATTCCGCAGAACCGTCCCCTCCCAGACAACAAGGCACGACTACATGTGATAGACGGGTTTGCCTAACATGCGCCCATATCAACTATGCCCCTAGCATAAACACTCCTAGAGGCATGTTCAACATCACCCAATCATTCGACTGTACCTCCAGGAACGTCGTTTATGCAGTCACTTGTTCTAAGTGCAACAAAGTGTATATAGGTGAAACAAAAGGACGCCTGGGCGACAGATTCGCTGAACATCTTAGATACGCTACCAAAAACAACCGTGACACCCCCATCACCCGTCACTACAACGAAACCCCACACACCCCATCCGACCTTCGTATTACAGGTCTTCTCAATTCATCAGGATCCGATCTTCAACGATGGACCATGGAACAACGCATCATCTTTAACCACGGTACACTTGCCAGTCCCAACAACAATGGTCTCAACGTCTAATGTACAGCTTTCAAATCTTAACTCCCTCCTCCTGTTCACAACCCCCCCCCCCCCCCCCCCCCCCCCCCCCCCCGCTCTCACATACCCCGTGGTTTTTTGATCTCCATTTTCATTTTGTCTTAACCATGACTTTTCTCCTTAATCATGTTTTTATTTTGTTATCACTTAATACTTTCAGGTATTGTCCTCCTTTTCTTTATCTACTCCTCTCTTATCCTATAACTTTCCCTCTTCTCTCTTTTCTTTTCTCTTCTACTTTCTCTCTTTTGCATTTCATCTTTACGTGGAGAGTGTCTGCGCCTGCGTATTTCACATTGCTGCGCTTACGCTCCCTTAGTGCGCCGCTCTCTGCTTATTGTCTGACGCTTTTGCTTACGCGCGTATTTCTTCTTTTATTATTATTGACTTCGTATTCGTATACACTCTCCACTCCGTGACCAAGGTCTGTTGACCGAAACGTCGGATTTTGTAATAAAACTTTGTGCATCTTCAAACAACACCTACTTTGTAGTAGTTTTTTATTCTCACCTATCATCTGGCCTTTCTCTGTACACACCACGACGTGTCAACCTGCGATCCGCTTCGGATACTACACAACTAACTCAGCATTTAACCATCAGAACTCTTACATCAGCCAGCAATCGGACTTTCACCTATGTCGCTCCAGCAATATGGAATCACCTTCCCGCTCTCATAAGATATCAGGACTCTTTACACATGTTCAAGAAATCTGTCAAAACATATTTGTATCCAAATGTTGTGTAACTTGTATCATATTGTACTTTATATGATGTATGTTTGTTCATTATCCTTTTGTTCCATTGGGTTTGCTTTTCTCACGCGCTTTGATCTTGATGAAAAGGCGCTTTATAAATGCTTATTTGTATTGTATTGTATTGTATCTATTCAGGTGTGAAATCAATACGTAACATTAATACCACGAGTTACCCTAATTAGAATGTAATGACTTTCATAGATTGGAAGTGTAATTGTGTATACTCTATGCCGTAAACATGACGATGCCATTTAATGTTATCTTGCTGGTCATTTCCCGTAGACTTACTTTACCCGTGGACAAAGAGATTTTGGAGAGATTCTCTTCAAATAGCTATCATTTTGCCCCCATAGCATTATTAACATTGATATTTTCAGCATAGATGGCCAAGATGATTTTGTGAAGAATATGTAAAAATAAATTAAACCAAATCCCAAAATCTTAAAAAATATTGGTTTGAAAAACTGTAATTTTTTTATTGAACCACACTGTACTGAAGATAGCATTATTTCACGTTAATTTATTTATATTTTTAGTTTCAAGATTATTCCCAGTCTAGCTTTATGATATGCATACCGGCCTAATATTTTCACTTTAATAACGAAATCCCTGTTCTCTACAAAATTCCCTGGAATAGCTCCTGATTTCAACAATATGAACAATCAATACCCTACCCCCCCCCCCCCCCCCCCCCCCCCCCCCCCTTAGCTAATTAAACAATCTGTACCCTTTCATTAAAATTCAGATCATAGATATCGGACTTATTTAACTGAGTTTACACTACATTGTGTAATATATGCGTTTGGCAAAATGCTGCAAAAAACAATGTGTGTATGTTAAACTTGTTTGAAAGAAACAAACACAATCTCTCAATTTCTTGTCTGCTTTTGTTAGGGGTCGTCCAAAATTATCGCCATTTTCACTTACGTACAGAGCGTACGTAACTTTTTACCCCCCCCCCCCCCTCGAGTTACGTACGCAATAAATGGCGACATTTTATTTTATTTCGTACTTTAAAAAAAAAATCCCGCCTCTCAAGATCGCCATTTAAGTTACGTATGGTTGGGGTATATTTCGACCCCCCCCCCCCCCTCTTACGTACGCTTTGTACGTAACTGAAAATGGCGAAAATTATGGACGACCCCTTACTTTCTATTTCTATTATTGTTGTTTGTATAAAGCGTTGTTAATCTAGTTTATCCTCTCCAAAAATGAAGGTAATCGACCAAAAAATAAGCAAACTGTGACACGTTTTGTGAACTGTCCGCATTGTTCGCCATACCAATGGGATGTACACAGTTAAGACATGAATATTACTGCAGCATGATAATATGGAGTGAGAATCTGCAAGCAAGGCATTGTTGTGCCTGTAAATTTTTACAGGTTCCTGGTATATTAAAAGAGCCAAAGGTGGTAAAACATTGTAGAAATAAATAATACTTAACAAACTAAAAATATTGCACGAATAAAATGTTCTGAAGGCACGTTGTTTCTTGATAATTAAAGGTGTTTTTAAGTCATAAAATAAAATGTTAGTTTCCTTGTGATTTAAAATAGAAATCATTTAGTTGTTTGTTGATATTGAGGTGTTTTTTTAATGAAACCGTCCTTCGACATGGCTACCATTTTGCCGAAGACATGTGTGTGCCCTGTCAAACAAGTTGCGAACAGCTCGTCTTACCATTCCCCTGTAGCGCTGTAGCTTGTCAATAGCCTCCACTCATTACGGTTCCGTTCCCTGTATGTTATTCAACTTTCTTGACCACGGCTTTGATGCTTTATCCAGGGTAATAAATCATCCCCTCCTACAACATTTATCTGAACCACCTGTACCATTGCCACCGCTGTCCTAAAAATCTCTAAAAACAAATCCCATTATATTATCCGAAAAGCAGATTTTAGTTTTAAAACTAGCCCAACTCTGGCTGAAAGTCACCACGTGTGCTAACTCATGTGGCAAGACTGCAGCGCCTGCGGGCTTGCTACCAGTCCCACCGCTGCCACACTCAAGGTCCCCAGCATACGGTCAATGGTGCTGGATGGATGGAATTTTTGGGTGGAACTTACTATACTAGCGTCATGGTCAATTCAACCTGTCAAACTTGGGCTAAAACATTAAAGGCAACTAGAATGTAATGTTCTTGAAGACTTCTTGTCCTCTTGGTCTGTAACAGGTGATGCTTGTATTCAAATTTGCCTTTTCATTTGACAACGAAAACTTGCCACAATTTACTTTTTTTTCAATCGATTTTTTTTTTTTTTTTTTGGGGGGGGGGGGGAGGATAAACTAGATTAACAACGCTTTATACAGACAACAACAATTCCATGGTTCAATGCACGCACAAAGGCCAAATGGCCGTTTTTTTATTCACCCTGTATAGCAAATAATCTCCTTTGTCAGTTGATTTCCTGGTGTGTGGTAATCAACAGTACACACATCTTAGCCATACAAAAACAGGAGCCAAGGTGTTGTTCTTAATAATTTAAGTGTGGTTTAGATAAATATCTTATTTCGATGACAAAAGGTTTTTACTTCGTCAAATTCAATAGCAGCAATCTACCAACTGTTGTCTCCATGGCTCATTGGATAAAAATGCTATTAACGAATCCTTTTTAAAATACACCGACATTCGACAATTTGGTGCCAAGTCTCATTCTATTTATGCAAGCAAATTCCATTACATGTTGTTCATCCGTGACTTATTGGATACACGCTTTATACAGACAACAACAATTCCATGGTTCAATGCACGCACAAAGGCCAAATGGCCGTTTTTTTATTCACCCTGTATAGCAAATAATCTCCTTTGTCAGTTGATTTCCTGGTGTGTGGTAATCAACAGTACACACATCTTAGCCATACAAAAACAGGAGCCAAGGTGTTGTTCTTAATAATTTAAGTGTGGTTTAGATAAATATCTTATTTCGATGACAAAAGGTTTTTACTTCGTCAAATTCAATAGCAGCAATCTACCAACTGTTGTCTCCATGGCTCATTGGATAAAAATGCTATTAACGAATCCTTTTTAAAATACACCGACATTCGACAATTTGGTGCCAAGTCTCATTCTATTTATGCAAGCAAATTCCATTACATGTTGTTCATCCGTGACTTATTGGATACAGGCTGTCATTACCGGAACCGCTTCGAATAGTGTACCTTTTGTACAACAATAGAACTAATTAAATCATTCTATGCAGGCCTCAAGTTGCTGTCCACTGATATTTTTAAATTTTTATTAACCCAGTTTTCAATATAGTGTATTACAATTATTAATATTGAATAACAGTTTCTTTCCAAGTCTTTTTTTCTTCAAACTAATTATAATTTTCAATTATGTTTCTAATATCACAGTGTATAACACTCATCCAGAAGTGTTATCGGTTTCGGTACAAACTGGTGCCATCATACAAATGGGTAATACATAAATTCATACCCACCTGGATTATTTATTGTATAGTTTATCATCATCTCTTTCATTTGTTACCTACCACCCCGGACGTCATATCTTTTTAGGATTTTGAGATATTTATATTTTATAAAATACATAATGGCATAAAGAGTGGCACCCCGGTTCCTCTAAGGAATATTACCCTAATATATTCTCTTCTGTTTTCTCTTCTTTTAATTTTGAATCAATCGGGTACCGATGGTTTATATATTTAAGAGATCAATAATTTTCACAATTACCCACGGATATTATTGGGGGATTACCACCCTATGTATATCAATTTGTTTCGGACTAGCGGATTTCGGACTGATGGTTTGTTTACTTTATTTTTTCGAATTAATTGAGTTTCAAATTGGTGGGGTGTTTTTAATCAAAAGTAAAATTCGGAATGACGGGGTTTCGGACTAGTGGGGTGTTTATTGAAAATTGATCGTAGGCACCCAATACACACAGTATGGCGGTGGTGGTAGAGATCGCATATTTTTGGCGGCGAACCATCTAGCTTGCTGAAAAAAACACGCATCCTAGGTACAACAGCGCCCTCTACGATAGGGGTAGAGTTCGCGCAAAATAGGGGTTGAGTTCGCAAATTCTACACGGGTCGGTTGGTAGACCGTATCGCGCCTGCGGCGGGCTCATCTAAATTGGACCTAACTTAAATCGGTTCGTAACAAGCCGGGTTTAGTCGCCTCGGCCGCAGGCGGCCTGCGGCTCCTTTTCTTACTAGCGCCTAGCGGCGGGCTATCCGCGTACGGTGCCTTCGGCCCCGCTTGACACTGTGAGCACGGAACAGAATCAAGTGAAGATTTATTTACAAATAATATTTTTCGTATAGTGTATACGGTACTTGTTGTTGTAGTGTATTTTTGAGGTATCGACCGTGCTGTATTGTGGGAGTTACTAATTTTCAGCAGCCAGGTACCCTTTTTCAGATCGATCGCGATCTAAACCCTTTTGGCGATACTGGCCACAGTATGTGAGTACTCAGTACATGATGGGTGCATAAACTATATACGTACACAGAGCATACTGAGCAAGCATATCATTGTATTTTAGTACAAATTAGCTATACACGTATTCCGTATTATAGCTCAATGGAATAAAGAACAATGACAAGAATAATGACAACATAGTATAAGCATCTTGAACTATATTTGGTTGCAATGGAGTAACACGCATTGGTGCATCTCTCTGAGACTAGTTTTAACTTTTCATCAAATTTACCACCTTGGCTGCTCTGAACTATATAATCAACTATACAAGTAATATGTACGTGTGCCATCAACTGTTTTAAGCATATTCCGAGTATTTTATGGAAACCAGAAGTGGTAGAAAACTGTCAACAAACAACAGCAAAACTGCGGGAAATTTGAATGCTAAGGCGTCTACCATGTATACCCCGTGTTCACCCGATACATCGCCTACCAAGGCTAGCGTGAGCCCTGCGAGAGCTAGAACTGTACAGAATGGAAACAAGCCAATCGATACTCATTGTGTCAACGCATCCACGCGTGATGAGGACAGTCACTGTAGGGAAAGCTTTGAAAAGATGGTCATGGCCTCGCTAAATAAAATCATAGCGAGCCAAGAAGAAATCAAGAATGACCTAGAGACTTTCAAGATCGAAATCTACAAGACAGTGGAATTCCAAGGCGAGGAAATAACTGACCTACAAATCGAGTCCAAGAAATTAAATTCGCGAGTTAACGATCTCACAACATCAGTCAAAAACGCTTGGGATTCCATATTTGCTCACCGGGACCAGGCCAACGATGTATGGGATGGTGTAAACAAGCTAGAAAGACAATCGCGTCGAAGCAATGTCCGTTTCATAGGCGTGCCTGAAACTTCAGGGGAGAACGTTGAGCAGATGGTAAGCGAGATATTCAAGACAAAGTTTGACAGAAGCGATATCGAAATTGAACGAGCCCACCGAACTGGTAGAAATCAAGCGAAAGGTCACGGAGCACCACGTCCTCGACATATCCCAGTGAAGCTGCTAAGATACAAGGACAAATCAGAAATAATGAAGAACCGACGTGAAGCATTGAAAAAGGAGCCGTACCACATTGTGGAGGACTTGACACATGCGGACTTAGAAGAGAAGCAACGGTATTCAGAAAAGGTTAGTTCTCTCTACAAGCAAGGCTTCAAACTGCGCTACATTGCCGGTATGTGGAGGGACAGCTATGGTAAGCCAGCGTCGTTTTACGAGAGACCTAACCACACGTTGAAAGGGGAGAGCGCGTCCCCTCTGCAAAACTCCACACGATCTAAACCTTAGAAGAGACATATAATCAGTTCCTGCTTATGACAGGAAAATGAAACTGATAAAGATATTAAACAATGTTGATTTATATATATAAAGTATCATTTTGATTATGACCAAGGTGGTTAATTTTCATTTGACTTATGCGTTGTCTCTGGACAGGAATCATGCACCTATCTACGAGCCATCCACAAACTTTATTTAAACCCACTTAAGTTTGGGTGGTTCGACCAGTATATTTTTGTTGTTGTCAGTGTTTATTCAAAAGTTATTGAAGCTCAATTTTTTGCCACTTTAACTTTAATATTTTTCTTTCCCTTTCATTTACATATTTGATACTTGTTGTTGTATTTATGTGCATGTGTGTATATGTCGCTCAAAATTGATGATAACTGTATGTCGCCTAGTTTAGAGTACTCAGTTGTGACGCTAAGATTTAAAATGTAAACGAATCATATAATTTTGTATCACACATTTATTCATAAGGAAAATCCTCTCAACAAGGATATTAGCAAACTATAAAATTACAATGTCTTCCAATATGGATAATAGCCTAATTCGCGAAAAAAAATGTGCACACTCCGATATATTGGATCCTTTAGGACAGTTCGTTATCGTTGCTGTTGCTGTTGCAATGGATAGTCAATATGTTGTTGCATTCGCTTTTATTTCGCAGAGATGATGCTAACGTTGGCCGTCCAAATGTTCATGTAATTGGCTAACAAAAAGTACATACATTCCGTTGTTGATGAAAATACCCCCGCAGAAAAATGTCGAAACTCGTCGTTGGTCCCCAATGGAAAGTTCATATAACAGGTAAACGGAAAAGGAATTCTTCGGACAGTCCGTCCCTTGATACGTCCAAATGTTCAGATTAAAAGCGGTGGACTGTAGGTTTAAACAAATCGTGAGAATGCCCTAAGTTCCAGAACTTAATTGTAATAATTATACACACAAATTTCTGACGAGTCATATTCCAAACCAAAAGGAATACGGACTATGAGTTTTAATGAACTCAGATAAATTTGTATGAAAACTAAATGTCAACTGGATATTCAATATTAACTATATCATATTAAAGGACAATTTCTTTTTTGTCATTACATTCTAATACAAACAGTTATTACCACGTTTTGTTTATAAATTACCCCCCATGCTTATATTTTAAAAGCCTGACAAGTATCCAATACCCAGTCTGCGTTCCTCTTGTCACATTGACCGAAACAACAAAATTTGCAAATTCAAATATTAAAACATTGGCCGAAAGAAATACCCCTTTAATTATCATCCCATAATTTATGCCATAACTGTATCAACACTTCAAAACAAAGTCCAAATATTCTACAATAATTAATTTCATATAATAACATGGAGTAAAACATTTGACTTGTAAATAGTAACTTACATTTTAAGAACTGGAAAACACCAGGTGAAAGTTATGCTCGAGTCCCGTCACAGATAACAGCCTCCAACCTTGCAAAGTATCCATAGTCGCCATCCATACTGTGTACGTCAGGTATCAGTTGGTATCAAACATGGCGACGCAACCAATTGCAAAATTAAATTCAACTCAAAATACACCATACAGTAATGCTATAAACTGCCTACGATGTAGTTGAGAATCACATGAATATAATATAAAAAGTGGTGGTTTTTGCTGTGATGACTTTCAAATACGAGCTCTCAGGAAATCATAAAACAGGTCTGTTCTACTCCAAATCATAAAACATAATAACCCTATCCTCTTCACCACAATCTAAACCCGCCCCACTCAGCTATTCCCTACATTGAATCACATAGCCAAACAGGTGCTAGGTACCAATCATGCCACACTCCCTATTCATAAGGTTACGCATAAGTAAATAGGGTAAAACCCAGATTATGTTTTTAACAAAAATCAATGTAAAACACAAAGGATGAAGACTGGACTTACAGTCTACACATATTATCATAGTAAAGTACACCTCCCACTGTGCAATGTATCACTAGTATTGATACAAGGCCTTATTTACCGTGACAATTAACTCCCCCCTTAAGAGAAATGCATATTTCTATATGTATTTACTCACAATATACGGTTAATAAGTAAATCCCTTCACCAAACAAACTAAGCCTATTTTAACCCCTAAGACCTAAATCTCTCAAATATACCACTACTTTAACTATTAAAGGTTAGTTGCACCTATTCTGTAGGCCTATCTTACAAATATCCGACCTCATTATACTAAGCCGATTTTTCACCTATAATTCCACATCTATTCTTATATCTATTTTCCACCGCTTTATTAAACCTAACAACCATGTACCTCAGTGTTCTTAAGTCAATATAATTCTATGTGTCAACATCATCCAACCTATCAGTAGGCCTATCAATTAATATTATTAGACTTATCTAGGAATATCATTAGGCCTATCTTATCAAGGTTTATTAGACCTATCTATCAAAGTTATTAGACCTATATCACAATTAGACTCTGTCGGAGTCTTAAACACGGCTCATATAGTCGGCTCCAATGTTCTCGCTACCTTTAATGACTTCTATGCGATAGCGATATGGTTGCAATGACAATGCCCATCTCATAATTCTACTATTGCTAACTTTTGACTTCTTCAAACACGCTAGTGGTTGATGATCAGTTTCAATGATAAACTCGGCTCCGAATAAGAAGGCCTGAAACTTCGCGACTGCCCACACGATGGCTAGACACTCCTTCTCTATTACGGAATACCGTCTTTGACATGCTGACATCTTCTTGCTAGCAAAAGCAATGGGAAACTTCTGTCCAAGTTTCTCTTGTAGCAATACCGCTCCCAGTCCATACTCTGAAGCATCGCTTCGTAGAATAAAAGTATTGTCAAGATCTGGTAGATGTAGAATTGGTGCACTGGTCAACCGATTCTTCAGTGTTTGGAAAGCTTGTTCCTGACTTGCTTCCCATTTCACTTTGTTTGATTCTCCTTTTCTGGTCTTGTCGGTTAGTGGACACGCAATAGAGGCGAAGTTGGGTATAAACTTCCTATAGTAATTCACGAGCCCTAGAAATGACCTTAACTGAGTTTTGGTCTCTGGTCGTTTCGCTTCCTTCACAGCCTCTACCTTCTGTGTTCGAGGTTTCAAAATACCTTTCCCCACCACGTGACCAAGAAATTCCACTTCACTGTGTCCCACGTAACACTTTGATGGCCTTGCTGTCAATCCTGCGCTACGAAGTCTTCGTAACACTTCTTTTAACAAGTCCAAATGCTCCTCCCATGTAACACTATGAATAAGTATATCGTCAATATAGTTGTGTACTTGCGTCATTCCTCGTAAGAGTATGCGCATGATTTTGCTGAAGGTTTGTGCAGAGTTAACTAACCCGAATGGCATGACGTTGAATTCAAAATGGCCGCCATGAACACCTGGTACGACAAAGCCTGTGTATTTCTTTGAATCTTCAGCCATGGGTACCTGGTAATATCCTTTACTCAAATCTATTTTGGTAAAGAAGTTGTCTCGCGATATTTGAGCAAAGATCTCTTCCTGATCTGAAATAGGTTCAGGATTGAATACAGTCTTGGCGTTCAACAACCTCGTGTCGCAGCAGATTCTTGTAGACCCATCAGCTTTTGCCACAGCAGTTAAGGGACATGCGTATGGACTATCACTTGGTCTGATAATTCCCATCTCCAACATTTTGTCCAATTCCTTACGTACTTCACTTCTTACTGCATGCGGAATGGGATAAGGTTTGCATCTGACTGGTTCCTCATCTGAGAGTTCGATTGTATGTTCCCCAAGATTTGTTGTGCCTGGAATATCTGTAAGTGTAGCTCTAAAATGCCCAAGAATGCGTTTGACTTGATTTGTTTGTCCTTCGTCTAATTCTGGAGAAATATGTACATCCTTGACTGTTTCATTGGCTAATGATGAAGGAAGACACAATGGTTCAGTTAATTTGATGTCATCTGTTTCGTCGTCTGAATATTCCTGAATAATAGCTACTGCTGCCATCTCAAATGCATTCTCTGCCCTTCTTTCCTCTAGTGGTGCTACTATATCTTCTCGTCTGTAGTATTTCTTTAGTAGGTTGATGTGAAAGGTTTGTTTTCTGTGGCCAAGATCAATCTGGTAATTCATTCTGTTGTTCTTTTTGATGATCTTGAACGGACCTTTCCAATGCATTAACAGTTTATTTCGGTCTGTTGGTAGTAGTAGTAACACTTCATCACCCTCTTCATACTCTCTTGCTCTGGCTTTCTTGTTGTACTGTTTTGAGTACTTCTGTGTAGCTTTCTTTATCTCTTCTTTGGCTAGTTGACATGTGACTTCGAGACGGTCTTGGAGATCAATTACATATTGATATGTGTTTTTAGTCTCGCCATCTTCGCTGATTCCTGTCCAGAGCTCACTGAGTATAGCCATTGGCCCACGTACATTTCGACCATATAACAACTCAAATGGAGCAAATCCAGTTGTTGCTTGTGGTGTGTCGCGATAGGCGAACAAAAGAGGACAGATGTAGCGATCCCAATCTTTCGGTCTTTCCTCGCACATCTTCTTCAATCCTGATTTCAAGACCCCGTTTTGTCTTTCTACCAACCCGTTGCACATTGCATGGTAAGGCGTCGTTACTAGATGTTTGATCGACAGTAAGCGATTCAATTCTTTCCATACGCTTGATGTAAACTGTGACCCTCTGTCTGTTAATATCTGTTTTGGCACACCAAGTCGTGTGAACATCACAAGAAGTTCTTCTGCTATCACTTCTGTTTCTATGGACTTTAACGGAACTGCTTCTGGAAAACGTGTTGCGTAATCGATCAGCACAAGTATGTATCGATGTCCTCGCTCAGTTGTTGGATGTATTGGCCCAACTAAATCAACGGCGACACGCTCAAATGGGGTATCGATGAGTGGCATTTGTCCTAATGGCACTTTAGTTACCCTGCCCTTGGGAATTGTCCGTTGGCAAATATCGCAGGACTGGCAATAGCGACGAATGTCGGCGCCCATCCCTGGCCAATAGAAATTCACACTGATTCTATCTTGTGTTCTCTTCGAGCCTTGATGACCTCCTAATATTGCTTCATGAGCCATCTTCATCACCTGTTTACGATACTCTTTTGGTACGACGATTTGTTTGAACTCATTTCCATATTCAATATTTGGAGCTTTAAAATGTCTATATATGATTCCTTTATCTCTTACAAAAACGCATGTACCACCACCCCTGCATTGTTTCACTGCATTGGATTCGGTCGCCTCGCGTATCTTATGTAATGTTGGATCTTCGTTCTGTTTCTGTTTCAACAACTCTGGTGTTACTACCTCATCGTCAGCTGTTGGCACTATCAGTGGTTTAAATGGTTTGGTTTGTCTTCTGATTTGTGCTCGTGTCTTAACAGCGCTTATAATATCAGTCTTTACTTCTTTACTGGTAGTAGGTCTGATAGCTGAAGTACCTTGTTTCACCTCTTTGTTGATTTCACTGACACTTGTCGTCTTTCTTACACTTTCCCTCACGTTTGGTTGATCGATGTGTGTAGCGTCATCCCACTTTGGATCTGGATCATTGACGTCACGCATCGTAGGACACTGACCCAGGATAAGGTCATACACTGGTGTTGCACACATTTTCGCCATTACTTCTCCAACAAAAAATGGAGTACTGATTTGTATTATCGCGGTTTGAAATTTGCGAACAGTGCCGTCTAATAAAACACATGTAACGTATTTGCCTGTTTTTTGTTCAGGTCTTACCAGAGTTTCTTTAACAACAACACCATCACAACCCGTGTCTCTGAGTGATTTGACTTTATGGCTGCCTACAAAGCCATCAACAACAACCATCTCTGTATTTCTAGAATGACGTGAACATGTAGCAGGACATGCTGCTGTAATTACAGTTAATTCATGTCCACAATCTAACTTGTATACGCCTTTATTTGGGATAACCTCAGGTCGGTTAGTTTGTACCATCATGAATGCTGCTTTATCATTACATGATTTAACATCATTCTGTGTTTCATTACATGTATGTGTACAACTAAGCCTATCATCCTCTTCATCATTGGTATCTACATTATCTAAGAAGGAAAGAAGTTTATCTTCACCATCTGTGGTACTCAGTAATGCATTCAGTTTAGGCCTACTTCTACAATCTCTGGCATGGTGACCATACCTATCACAAATGAAACATGTACCTCTGAATGGCTTAGAATAACCTGTATTACTCTGTTGATTAGGCCTATTTGGATTTGTAGGCCTATTTGGATTTGTAGACCTATTTGACGCTTCACCTGATTTGGACATCCCATTTCCACGATAATTCGTGTTAGGCCTATTGTTCGTTTTCCCTTTACTCTGACCCGATGAATAGTACCAACCATTATGAGCTTCAATATACTGATCAGCTAAGCGAGTCATCTCATCAATATTTTGCGGTTTTCTTTCACGAATGAAAGTAGCCATCTCTTTTGGTATACTGTGCATAAACTGATCACGAATGAGTAAATCAACGAGACCTTTCCTATCAGTTTTTCTGGTTGCTAGTTCTACCCATCTATTAAAGTAGTTTGTTATTCTAATAGCATATTGTGGAGCTGACTCTCCGACTTCTGGCTTAGAATTTTTCAATTTCTTACGGAAACCCTCCTCATTCATTTCATATCTATTGAGTATACATTTCTTTAACACATCATAATCTCTGGCCTGTTCTTCACTTAACGCGTAGTACACTTCTAAACCCTTCCCTGACATGAGTGTGCTAAGATATACTGCCCATTGATTAGGAGGCCAACCCTGTTGTGTTGCATACCGTTCAAATCTAAGTAGATATGCGTCTACATTATCCCTATTTTCGTCAAATGCAGGGAGTTTAGGAGCTTTAGTGAATGACTGAACTGGTGGGTTTGCACCACCTTGAGGACCTCTTTGCATTAATTCTGCAATTCTAAGTTTTTGTTCTTCTAATTCAATTTGTCTTACAAGCAGTCGCTCTTCACGCTCCATTCTCTCAACCTCTTTCTCGCGTTCTTTTTCGTGCAGTCGCTCTTCGCGCTCCCGTTCTTCTTCGCGTCTTTCTATCCTCATTTTGCGTTCTTCATCGCGTTCTTCTCTAAGAATTGTTCTTTCTTTCTCTATAAAATCAAGTAGGTCTTTACCTTTTAGACCTATCTTTTCTCCTAACACTGTCAACTTCTCTATTTCTATATGGCCGGACATGACACTGATGTATGATCTAGCTATATAAAAATACACAAAAAGAATCCCTATTTCTAACCTATCACAATTGGGGTGTTATAACTATTGATTTCTGATTCAATTCATAGCAAATACCACCACAGTATTTTGGTCGCAATTTGTAGCGCTAAACATGCAATATGATACACTTACCAACTGGAAACCTGCTGCAGACTGCAGAAACTCCAGTATGGACAGCTCCTGGTGTCACCTGCACTGTTGAAAAGCTGTTATCTGTGTAAAAATGCAAGTATAAAACTATGAATATCAGGAATATAAGTTACTCTTAAAACAAGAGACTTTCACACTTAATCTATACACGCCAAATTTCTAAATTTCCATATATCCAAAATTCAATGCATATAATTTGGATTCACAGAGTACTGTGCCCGGATTCTCCACCATAAAATTGTCGCCTAGTTTAGAGTACTCAGTTGTGACGCTAAGATTTAAAATGTAAACGAATCATATAATTTTGTATCACACATTTATTCATAAGGAAAATCCTCTCAACAAGGATATTAGCAAACTATAAAATTACAATGTCTTCCAATATGGATAATAGCCTAATTCGCGAAAAAAAATGTGCACACTCCGATATATTGGATCCTTTAGGACAGTTCGTTATCGTTGCTGTTGCTGTTGCAATGGATAGTCAATATGTTGTTGCATTCGCTTTTATTTCGCAGAGATGATGCTAACGTTGGCCGTCCAAATGTTCATGTAATTGGCTAACAAAAAGTACATACATTCCGTTGTTGATGAAAATACCCCCGCAGAAAAATGTCGAAACTCGTCGTTGGTCCCCAATGGAAAGTTCATATAACAGGTAAACGGAAAAGGAATTCTTCGGACAGTCCGTCCCTTGATACGTCCAAATGTTCAGATTAAAAGCGGTGGACTGTAGGTTTAAACAAATCGTGAGAATGCCCTAAGTTCCAGAACTTAATTGTAATAATTATACACACAAATTTCTGACGAGTCATATTCCAAACCAAAAGGAATACGGACTATGAGTTTTAATGAACTCAGATAAATTTGTATGAAAACTAAATGTCAACTGGATATTCAATATTAACTATATCATATTAAAGGACAATTTCTTTTTTGTCATTACATTCTAATACAAACAGTTATTACCACGTTTTGTTTATAAATTACCCCCCATGCTTATATTTTAAAAGCCTGACAAGTATCCAATACCCAGTCTGCGTTCCTCTTGTCACATTGACCGAAACAACAAAATTTGCAAATTCAAATATTAAAACATTGGCCGAAAGAAATACCCCTTTAATTATCATCCCATAATTTATGCCATAACTGTATCAACACTTCAAAACAAAGTCCAAATATTCTACAATAATTAATTTCATATAATAACATGGAGTAAAACATTTGACTTGTAAATAGTAACTTACATTTTAAGAACTGGAAAACACCAGGTGAAAGTTATGCTCGAGTCCCGTCACAGATAACAGCCTCCAACCTTGCAAAGTATCCATAGTCGCCATCCATACTGTGTACGTCAGGTATCAGTTGGTATCAAACATGGCGACGCAACCAATTGCAAAATTAAATTCAACTCAAAATACACCATACAGTAATGCTATAAACTGCCTACGATGTAGTTGAGAATCACATGAATATAATATAAAAAGTGGTGGTTTTTGCTGTGATGACTTTCAAATACGAGCTCTCAGGAAATCATAAAACAGGTCTGTTCTACTCCAAATCATAAAACATAATAACCCTATCCTCTTCACCACAATCTAAACCCGCCCCACTCAGCTATTCCCTACATTGAATCACATAGCCAAACAGGTGCTAGGTACCAATCATGCCACACTCCCTATTCATAAGGTTACGCATAAGTAAATAGGGTAAAACCCAGATTATGTTTTTAACAAAAATCAATGTAAAACACAAAGGATGAAGACTGGACTTACAGTCTACACATATTATCATAGTAAAGTACACCTCCCACTGTGCAATGTATCACTAGTATTGATACAAGGCCTTATTTACCGTGACACTGTATTGTATGTTCAAAAATTGTAAGAAATTGCCATAAGGATTTGCTTTGTAAATCATGCAAGGGTTATATTCAAAAAAAATGTACAAAAATGCTAAAAATTGGATGTGTCAAAATTGTAGTAACAATGTTCAAAAAAATCCAGACTCTGATATTGAAAACGATGTGAATGAACTTAATGAATCACCTAGATTTAATATAACTGATGCAGATTTTAAGAAATATGATGATATGGTTTTTAATCCCCTACGATTTGATTCCAACACATTAAGTAAGGGCTATAATGATGTAACAAGTAATAATGATGGTACCCATAAGTGTTCTTATTTAATTCCCGAACAGTTCCGCTCAGGTAAAAATGATAGTTGTGGACAAATTAACTTATTAAATGTTAATATCAGAAGCTTATCAAAAAATGTTGACTCACTAAAAGAATGTATGAAATCGTTAGACTGTGACTTTACAGTAATTGGAGTTTCTGAAACACATTTAAAAGATAAACCAAATGATATTTACAATATTGATGGATACAACATTGAATATACTAACAGAGTTGGTCGGGAAAAAGGTGGTGTCTGTATGTATATATCTGATAAAATCAAATATAAGCTGCGAACAGATTTGTGTCAAGCTAACAAAAGCTTTGAATCATGCTTCATTGAAATTGAATGTATAAACAAGAATGTTGTTGTTGGTGTTATATACAGATCTCACACTCCCATTGATTATTTTATCAAAGAAGTTGAATTCATTTACAGAAATCTTAGCTCAGGAAACAATGTGTTCTATGTTATGGGTGATTTTAATATTGATTTGTTGAAAGTCGATACAGATAGGCCCACTCATGATTATCTCGAGTTTATTTATTCTCATTCAATGTTGCCAACCATTTACAAACCAACACGGATTACTGCTACCTCAGCTACGTGTATTGATAACATACTTACAAATAATCAAGATGTTATTCAAACATCTATATTAGTTACTGACATCAGTGATCATTTTCCAACCATTTTATCAACCAATCTAGATATTGTAAATCCGAAAAAGTGTAACAAAAAGTTTGTTTATAAAAGGAATCATAGTGATGGTAATGTAAGTTATCTAAAACAAAGGTTATCAAACGTTAAATGGAATGAAATTCTTGACAATAATGATGTTAATGATGATTATGATAAACTTGTTGATACTTTTAGTACAATATATGATGAATGTGTACCGCTCAAAAAATGTACTTTCACGAGAAAAAAAGATCCTATATCACCATGGATTACCAAAGGTCTGCTTAAAAGCATCAATAAGAAAAATAAGTTGTATAGACAATACCTCAAGGTTTCATCTGTTCGTAATTTACAAAAGTTCAAAACCTATAAAAACAAGTTGAATATGCTTTTACGAAAATCTAAACGGATGCATTTCTTTACGAAATTTGAAAAATCTAAAAATGACATGAAACAAACGTGGAAAGACATAAATGGTATTATTGGTAAAGGTCGAAAACAGAAATCACAGTGTAAATTTAAAGACGTTAGTGGTAACATCGTTACTAATTCTCAGGATATCTCTAACCATTTTAATGACTTCTTTGTCAACGTAGGCCCTAAATTAGCATAAGATATTCAAAACACAGGCAAAAACTATCACGAATATCTTCATGACATGAATTCTAGTTGTATGTATATGAAACCAATTGTTGATATAGATATTATAAAGATAATTGACAAATTTAACCCAAATAAAAGTGCTGGTAACGACAATATTGGAAATTTCATTATCAAAAAAGTGAGCAATGAAATTGCTCGGCCACTTACAAGTATTTTTAATTTATCATTGGTAACAGGTATAGTTCCAGATAAATTTAAAACAGCAAAAGTAATTCCAATTTACAAAAAGGCTGATCATGAAATGTTCTCAAACTATCGTCCAGTTTCGCTTTTACCATGTTTCTCCAAAATTCTCGAGAGACTTGTATTTAACAGATGCATTGACTTCATAAATACTCACGAAATCCTTAATGAAAAACAATTTGGTTTTCGCTCCAAACATTCAACCTACATGGCTATTGCTCAACTGGTAGATAAAATCAACACTGCCGTCGAAAATAATGAAACTACAATAGGAATATTCTTAGATTTATCAAAAGCATTTGATACTATTGATCATAAAATACTTCTTCATAAATTGGAACATTATGGATTTCGTGGTGTAGTACTTGAATGGTTTGAGAGCTACTTAAGCAATAGAACTCAAAGTGTTTCTTATGATAACTGTAATTCTGACTTTAAAAATATTGTATGTGGTGTTCCACAGGGATCCATATTGGGCCCTTTGCTTTTCATATTGTATGTTAATGATATAACATATACTTCAAATGTACTTGATTTCATATTGTTTGCTGATGACACTACTATTCTTTACTCACACAAGGACATCAATAGCAAAATAAATGTAATAAATGAAGATTTGAATGAAGTAAGCAATTGGTTTAAAGCCAACAAGTTATCAGTTAATGCTAGCAAAACGAATTATATGATTTTAGGTACACCTCATATGACATCAACAAAAATGCGAGAAGATTTTAATGTTACTTTAAATAATATTACACTAGAAAGAGTAAAATGTACTAAGTTTTTAGGTGTATTAATTGACGAATGTCTTACATGGAAAAACCACATTGATTGCATATCGAAAACAGTTTCAAGAAATATTGGTGTCATGAACAAACTTAAGCATTCTATTCCAGCACGTATATTACACTCGTTATATTGTACTTTAATTTTACCTTATCTCAGCTATGGAATACTTATATGGGGCAAAACTTGTAAATCATATCTAGACAAACTTGTTAAACTGCAAAAATGGGCAATTAGAACCATCTCTAATAGTCACTATAGGAGTCACACAGCACCTTTATTTGCTAAGTATAATTTTCTTACAATAACCGATATGTACACAATGGAACTTGGGGTATTCATGTTTAAATATTCCATAAATGATCTACCGAGAGCTTTTAAAACCTTCTTTTCAAAGCGTTCAGATGTTCACAACTACCCAACAAGACATGGCAATGATTTTAACATGACAAATAACAAAAAGACTTTCCCCGACCGTGCTATTCGAACCAATGGTCCAATTCTCTGGAATTCACTTCCCGAAAACATGAAACAATCCAAATCGTTAAAGCATTTCCGAACCCAGTTAAAGCAAAACCTAATCCAAAATTACGAGTAATCTCTTGCATTTGAGCCCGTCCTTGTTCTGTCTTGTATAATGGTGTTGTGGGTTTCTTATTGTTTATTGTAGTATAAAATGTTTGTTTATGTACTGCTTGTTTTAAGGGGTAGACCATAAACGGGCCTCATTGGCTTTCCAGTCTACTCCTCCATATTGTGTTTTTTATATATGTGATTGTGATTTGATGTATTATTTTTTTTATATGGAAATAAAGATTGATTGATTGATTGATTGATTGATTGGCTATCCAATATTAAGCTAGTTGCCATCTTTAGTTGCCATCCTTGCACCTCAGCAACCACCAGCCCCGTGAGTGTTTTGTCATAAATTATTATTCATGAATATAATTTCAGAGGTGGCATAATTCTGTTATACCCTACACACCTCCATCGGTAGCATGCGTCGTTATTAAAAATCATGCACTATGAATACCTCTGTGAAGGGTATAACAAAATTACTCCTCAGAGGTGTTAAAATTGTTGTACCTTAAAAAATACATTGCTATACACAGTGTGCTCTCTCTCCTCACATGTAATACCATAATGCACACAGCGTGTACTGAGTAAATACATATCTTTTGGGTGCATACCCGTAGGCACCAGCTACCAAAAAGAGGGAGACGCACGTGATTGGTTGAATGGGTATGGGTCTCAAGTAGAAGAGAGTGCCCTCTAGTGGCGTAGTTCGTCTTATTGATAGAGTTGACTAGGCATAGCAATGTTGTGCGTGTGTTACAAGCCATTTGGGTATTTGAACCATCTGGGTATATACCCAAATGGTTCGGTACCAAACCAAACCATTTGGGTATTTCACATAACCACGCCTACTTTGTGTAACCGGGACTATTTTTTGTATGTAAATTGACTATCTGTCAATTATACCGCATTCGTATTGGTCAATTATAATTAGAAATACTAAGGGACGAGCCATTTTTATTATTAGGGGGGTGGCATTGAAGTGTTTTGAAAACAACAACAAAAACTTAATATCTATCTACTACTATCCAGGCAAAAACAAACACATTTGACCCACTGCTGGACGAGTAAAAAAACTCTGCCCACATAACTCAAAGGGTAAACACTAAAAAAACTTCTCCGTCTTGCGTCTAAAAAAGATTCCCGAACCAAATCCCAAGCCGCCACCCCCGAAAATCAAATGGTGCGTCCTTAGGACCATAACATAACATGTGGATTTGTATTACCGGACCGGTGCAGTGCTTCGTACAATCTGCGAGCAACTTTTTCGTACATTGCGTGAAATTCGCTGCAAAGTTTTGCCAGACAGTCATGCAAACGCCAGATACAATTTGGTGACAATTCCTGGAAATGAAGAGCAAGAAGGAGTTCGACACAGCCTCTGAGAAACACAGGTATGAGATAAGCCCTCAATTTGTATAATATAGCTAAATCAGTCCTTGCCGGTGGACAAATTCGCCCACCAATTTGGAGCCATATTTGGCCACCTTGAGTGATTTGGGGGTTGATGGAGGCTTGATCAGGGATTTTTGGTCCGCATAGGTTTGGGGGTGCTGTAGATTTACACAGACGACGGTGGCCACACGAAACCTAAATTTTGAATTTGTAGTGAATAACACGTAATTGCGAACGTGAATCTTATCATTTTGACAAAATATTCATCATAGGCCTAATTAGAATATTCATCATTAACCGGGCGATGACTGTTAAAAATAATTCAAAATGGTGCACTCCCGCTGCAATATTGGGTCGTCAAGTGAGACACACGTGGCCAGCGTCGCGTCGTCTGCTACAATCACGCTTTTATCGGTATAGCGCCACCAATTCTATGCCGACCAAATTTTAATTTAAAAGTGGCTTTCGATCAGCAAGCTGAGTGGCACAACCCTGGCTTGATTGAATGATCTCCTATTCTCTATTTGGCTTTCTCTGGGCAGTGACGTAGGCGCAGCTTTTACGCCTGCGTATGTATCTTCAGTCTTTCAACGTCTCGAATGGCAGTAGGCGCGTGTCCGTGTGCGTTATGTGCTGCAATTAGTAGAATATGCAGTTACGTCACTGTCTCGTGATCCCGTTCCGGCCAAATAGACTAGTCCCAATCAGTACCATAGTGCAAGTGTATCTTCGATCATGGACTTGCAATGCTTCGATATAGTGAAGCATGAACGATAATAGTAAAGCCAGGCATTGGGGATAGATATTTCCCAGCAGCACTACATGACATTACAATACTATTACTAATAGACTAGTTTAATTCAATCCTTACCCCGAGAAATATTCGTTTTTTATCTATCCGTGCGCAAAAGTAATCCTATTTCGTAAGAAGCGTATGAAGCGCGATTTGGCCATACGCAAGTGTCACATAAGGCTAATGAAATATGATTCCCAGTTTCCCGTTTCATATTTTTAAAAGAGTGGGTAGGTGTCTATTTCATTATTCATTATTCATTATTTCACTCAATTTCATTATTGCATCTGAAAGGGGTGTTAACTACTAACTACCTTGTATATATTACACCTTAATTAACACTTTAACACTTTGAAAAACAATTAAGGAAGCATTTGTAGATGTGGTATTGAAAATGTCAACAAATCTGTCTGAAATATTGCAACGTCAATACTGAAATCTGAGTAGGTAATGCAAACAATTTCATTATCAACCATATACCATGACACCACTGCCTTAAAATCAACAGGAAGATATGCCTGGTATTTTGAGCCACTAAAAGTTTTGATTTTTATTCAAGTTTGTCAGAAAATGTAATTTTGCACAAAATAATGAAAGTTTTGGTAAAACTGAAATGTTGGGTCGGTAGGGAAACGGGAAACTGGAAATTACATTATACTAGCCTAAGGCGCATGAAAGTCGATATCGAGTTTCCCGTTACCCGCCCGCATCCCGGGGGGGGGGGGGGGGGGGGGGGTACTTGGATTTGGTTTGGTCGGGGGTGTGCCGCTGGAGATTCAAACCCCTACCCATTTCTAAGGGTGATATTTAGGGGTTTTGCTTCATTTTACACTAGAAGCCTATCGCGTCTCAACAATTTCAAATGCGTCTCAACTTCGCATCTCAACAAATTGTTGAGACGTGAAGTTGAGGTTTTGAAATTGTTGAGACGCGATAGGCTTCTAGTGTTAGACCAAATTTTCGCGAAAATAGACCTAATTTTTGCAAATTTTTGCGAAAATAGAAAAACAGGACCCATGTCTAAGGATTTTTCAGTTGAAAAGCCTACCCATGGCTAAGGATGTCTCATGAAAAAACGACCCACTGGAGCGGCACGTCCCCGTATGCCTTACATACGTGAGTACCCCCCCCCCCCCCACCCCCCCCCCCCCCCACCCCCCCCGGGCCCGCATCACTTTTTTTCACCCGCGTCAAAATTTCAAAGTTTCCCCAAAAATTCATTATAATTTATTTTTAAACACAATTGTTGCCAGTTTTATCAATTTGAACACATTTTTCACTTTCTTAAAATATGAATTTGAGAACTAGGCTCATAAGCAAGGTTTTTTTAATCGTAAACCTAACATTATTTTGATGCATTTATTCGTTTCTGCAAAAACACCTTAACCCTAACACTTCCCCCCACTTTTTTCAGAATTTTTTCTTCAACGCGGAAAATCGACCAAAATATCCCCCCCGATCCCCCCGGGATTTGATCCAGGGACCTCTCGCACCACAGGCGAGGGATTCCACACTTCACCACGGCTGTCAAGCACAGTTCTGGGCAGTGTATTGCCCAGACTGTATGTATTGGGTCCATTTTTTCATCAAAAAACTTCCACGCCGGGTGGTACCAACGTGCCCAGTCGTGGTATTTTGGGGTATATGGTAGTGTTAGGGTTATAAACATGTTTTTATATTATTTAAATGAGCACCGTATCAATATTGGTTGATCAAACATGCATTTACATGTCAATAATGAAATCTGATCAAATAATTAATAATGAATAATGAAAAAGTCGCCTCATCACTTTGGAAAAAAAGTAACGGGAAACTCGCAATTGACTTTCATGCGCCTAACAATGACTGACACTGCAACATTGCGTGCCATATTGCGCTGGCATGCAAGCATTTTGCGAGCAATGCTATACATGTAGTAATAAGATTACGGGTAAGCTTTAGAATACCCTACCATTTGTAGACCGCACTGTGTAAGTGTATGGGTCGTTCTTTAAAAGCCCCCATTGAAAATATGCAGTGGTAGGGTACCGTATACTAAAGGAACTCCGCTTCTTAATTCATAAAACAGGTTTCGCCAATATGGAACTTGTGGCCAATAAGCTTAAGTGATTTTTGTGACTGGATAGAAATAGCTGGATGGTTACGAATGAAACATACAGTACATGTAGACAGACCATTTGCTACATGTATGTCACCATTTGACTGTACGCTACGGGAATAGGGCGATCGATTGTTCAGCAGCTTACATTGGGGTAGATATTGTGATCTATAGAGATAAGGCCTATAATATCTTATTGAATGCACCTTTAAATAACAATAATCATGTATAATTTTTGTGTACAGGACAGGTTATAAAAAGCACCGATAGAGATGTGCTGCAAATTAAAGAAGTGCAGCGAAGAATGTTTGACGGTCAAACACTAAACAGTAAGTCTTGCCAATTAATTGAGTTTGTGAGTAATTTGAGGTCATAGGTCATTAAGGAGGCATCAAGTGGTTGGATATTTAAAAATAGTCTGACTGAGCTAAACTTAGGTCAAATAAAACCTGAATGTGAGCTAGTAAACATGTTGCAAATCAACTTTAGGCAGTGATCGACTTTTGTGAACAAATGTGTATAGCAAGTTTTTGTCAAATTTCAACTGTTTGTTACAAATAATAAATTGTTACATTGAAATGCATAGTTTTATAAAACTGCTACATGTAGTGCTATAGATATTTTAGATTGTATAGCAAAGTGTGGAGCATTTAGTGATGCGACACTGGGTAAATCATACCATGACTTTAGTTCATCTAGGTCTAATCTTTAAAGTATTCCAATGGCCGGAGCTCAAACTTTAAACTCGAATGTGTCTGCATTATGTCAATAATTGTCTAGAGGTCATCTAAGGTCATACCTAATCTCTGGTCAATACTAGATTTGGATAAAATTGAGCTCAAACTTAATGAAATAAACCTAAATTAAGATTCAAGATGTATTTCCATCTCAACAAAAACAAATTCAGTCACGCACTCCAACGACATCTATCAGACAGCAGTGATGGCTCTCACCCCTTTCCTTTGACAGGCAGGTTCTCATTTGAAATGGTGTTAGCTGAGAGGACATTTTTTTTAATTTTCAGTTTGAAAAGCACTTGAATTCTTTGTTTTGGGATGCATTTAATAACCTTTGTGCTTAAAACTTCTTTTTTTTAAATGTGTTTTTTAACCAAAATAGGAAAACCTGTACGGTTGGACAACAACTTAGAGTAGATCAGGTTACAACGCTACAATTTTTTTAAAATAGGCCTTATCAGGTGCTTTGTATGTGAAAGTTTGTCAATGTCATGACTAATCTTAAAATGTTTCAAACCGAAATAGAAATGAAAAGGGCTATTCCGTACAAGGTTGGACGTACCTTTCGGTTTCGCACACTTCAAAAAAGGTCTGGGTAGTCCTCACTATTAAGTGTTAGTTGGATATTTTTATCAGTTTTGTATGTCGCCCATGGTAATACTATTATTCTAACATAAAATAATGGATTCTTAATTGAGATGGATGTGGGTGCACAAAATGCTTTGAAAGAGTACAAATTTTAAGAAAGTGTAGGGATATAGTGTATATTTCATTGATGTGGGTTTGTATGATAGACGTGCCTCTACATAATACAGAAGAAAAAAAACAATTTCCACTTTCATCTCCAAATAAATAAATACACATAAAAATAGGTGGGAGTCGGACGTATATTTTGGAGGGGTCGGACATCCTTTTTGCAAATAATTCACACAGCGTACGCTCGACCCCTTTTGATGTACTCCCTCCTCTTTCATAGTACAAGTCACAGTATTCTGTTATGGTATCAGTTTATAAGTGTTGATCCTGTACTTCCATATATATATATATAAGTTTGATGGCTCATTCATTCACCAAACACAGTGAACAACCTCTTGACAATTTGCATAATTCATTTATGTAAGTACGACCCCACTCTTTAGTACGACCCCACTCTTTTTACCCCAAAATCAGTTTTTTTACTTTTACTCGCTGCGACAAAATATTGCACACTTTCCGCAAAAGTATTTATCAGATATATAGTCATGTAGTCACTCTGAAGTTTGCCATAAACAAAAATCAGGTTAAACCAATTTCCAGTGAATGAGAGCCAATAATGTGATTTGGCCTGTGGGGTTACCTTACAGAATTGTCCAAAATGATATTTGCTTACATTTTTTTCTTCTTTTTAGAACACCGGTGTAAACATGTATTCGAGTCGTTTTGCGATCTACATATACATGTACATGGGCTCACGTAAGAGACGGGGCAGAGTATTGCTGTGACAAAATACCATCGCTACCAACAGAACCAGGCAGGACCAATACTGTTTGCAAACATCTAGCAGAATATGGAAATGGGTAGGTTAATATAGTCGTATATTATTATTAAATGCACTGTTGCTACAAAATTCAAGGTTGTAAAAAGTATAGGAAACAGTGGCGCGTCGCCAGAGGGGGGGCGAGGGGAGCGATCCCCCCCCCCCCCCCCCCCCCAATATTGACGTTGAGATTGGCACTGTCGGTTCATTCGACCACAGGAATCATGGAATTATGATGGTCAAAAGTACACACGCATGTGTCCCCAAAATGCAACATCCTTTGCTATAAGCTTATTTAGAGCCAAAATGTACCTCGATCGTGCCAAAAATAGGTGTAAAGTCGAAAAATAGGAAACTCAAAATTGCCATGCTTTTCCATGTATTTTCAGCCCATCTGTGAGGAATTCTCTTACATCTATGAAGATTAAAATGGCTGTTAATGCTACTACTACAGACAGCAACATAGAATAGCAACAAACCAACATTGATGTACAATGGATAGACGTGCAAATTTGACCCGTTTTTCAGGACTAGAATTTTGTTTCACCTACAACCACATGTTACAAGAATCCAAGATTCTTGGCAATTGAGTTTGTGTGCGATTTTTAAAATTTGTGCGAATCCAATTGAATTTTCGCAAATCTTAAATTCTTGGATTCCTTTCAATTTTCTAGCCTGTTTTTCTCCCATCATAGTCTAATTGTCAAAAGAAAACCATGATTATCACCCGGGTGGTAACTTGTGATCAATTGTTTTTATTTCAGGGTTCTCAGGGGTTAAAATGCATAAATAAATAATAATAATAAACTGTTACAATACAAGGTATGTTCGTGATCTTTGTATGTTTATGACTGCAATAAAGAAAATGAAACAAAATTGAAGTGCTGAGTGCACTCTACAAAAGGAAGTGAGAGGGGGATGCTGTTAGAAACTCTGAAACACCTGAACAAAAAGTAATGACTGCAACCCCATTGTTTCTACGGGTGAAACTGTTTATTTATTTCTATTTTCGTCTTGTTTAAAATGCATAACAAAGAACCGATGCTCTGTTTTACAAACATTTCGAACTAAAACACCTGAACAAAAGGTTATGACTGCAAATTGCAATAATGAAAACACGAAGTGGACCCCCCCCCCCGACCCCCAAAAAAAAGCAAGCGGGAGGGGATGCTAAACATGTTATTTTAATTTGAGGAATATATATTCATAATTTTTTACAAGACACTGTTGATGAACAGACGAGGTGTGCCTTTCGAGCACCGCCTTGTATGTGATTAATGTGATAGTGATAGGTAGCTCAGTGACTGCTATATTCACCCATTTTGTCCGCCTCTTACACATTCCACAAACCGCCCCAAGAAGACATGTGTGGTGATCCCCTTGTAAATATCAAAATTTTATTTTATTTCTCTGCTTACAGCTCAAGAAGAAACTTTGTCCTGATACTCTGCTGTGTACGTTTTGGTTGGCACAATTCTATAAAGGAGAAAGGCCTGAACGTGTAACAGAGGAATACCTAGTGGCTACAGTAGTCGTAGAAGAACTTATAAATTGGTTCCTTCAGATCAAGCGACTCAGGTTAGTTATTTCTACAAATCGTAGCTGTTCTGTCAAAAACATGTTTGTAACTACCTCATTAAAACATCCCTATCTTCTAATATTGAAGTGAAGATGCAAACATGAGATTTTAATTGTACTATAAAATATTTATAAACAGGCACCATTATGTTGTGATAATATCCCTGAATCATTGCTAGATTCTAATTTTCAGAAATTCTTTTTTGTTGTTGTATAAATGTGCACTAAAATAGTTCATAAACCTGAACAAGATTTAGGTTTCAGTCAAATTTCACTCCAAAATACAATTGTATTTTATGTTTCTGTTTCGTCTGTTAGATCATGTAAACTGGCAGCTTTTCCACACTGCTGCCAGCTGCTCATTGTGCTATCAGTATCATTTAGTGATGTGCAATTTCAAAGGGTAAACATTCTAGGTTTGTGAAATATGCCATTGACATTTAGACTTGACCTAATGCTAGCATGTTATGATTGACAATGTTAAACATATATCAAAATTCTTTCATATTTTGATCAGCTCAACAATATTTTCATCCCTATCCCAATCATAATTTACTGTACATATTTGATTTCCTCAATAAGCCAGAATGTTAAACTTGAGTTGTGGGTGGTTTTTTTTAGTTTACAAATATTTGTTTGCCTATGCACGCACCCTACCCTGATGTATACAAATTTTTTTTAATCTGCATATTTTAGAGCTTTCCAAAATTGTATATTTTTTGCTATTATAGGTTGAATACTTTTTTGTTATTGTCATTTATATAAAACCAATGAATCAGGGCAAGTGCACTGTGTTGCGAATAGGGTGAAGGCCATGATGAACAATGCGATCTTTTAAGATAAATTGTTACATAAGATTTTACAGACATAATGCGATAAATACGGGATTCTTCTGATGTGAAAATATCTTGATGTGAAAAAAAAATCTTACCCCTACAAAAGTAATCGAAACATACACCTTTAACTCGAAGATAAACTTAAAACTTGAAGATGGAATTTTAATTTCTTGAAAGTATGCCTGAACCGATTACATTGATGACCTGGTCGTTGGACTCGTACAACAAGCAGTAGATAAAAACCCAGCAAAGTCCAGACAAAATCAATGCCACAAAAGAATAGAATAACAAACTTAACTTAAAAGCATGATTAAGATGGAATAGATTCCAAAACAATTCAAAACATCCGAGCATTAATTCATGTATGATGGAAGTGCCTGGTAAGAAGTGGTGATGCTCAAGAGTGAACAAAAACTTGCCCAACGTGGCTGCATATGGTTATAGTTGTATATATTGTAGTAAATCAGTGTTTTCACTCACCCTATACAAAGGGTGAAATACCCTTCACTTTGATTTTCACCCTTCAAAATTTTTCTCAAGAGTGAAAAATGTTGAAAATTACTTCCCAAAACACTGCGCAAGCACACGTTTTGGCCATCATTTTGGTTTTTCACCCTCAAGAAATTAACCCAGTGAAATTGCTGTAAATTCAAACTTCTTTTAAATCTTTTTCAGTGACTCGTCACCGCATCACCGCAATAAGGTCCCACATCACCAAGACACCAGGAAATAGGATTGCTGTAGAAGGACTTTTAAGAGACCTCTATCATGTTGTGGCAAAGAAAAGTCATACATGAGAATTGGGAACTACCATCCACACAGTAACTTGCTTTATTCTGGCTAAGTTCTGGTAGTGTACATCATCGCTTATTCAAAATACTTTAAGGGGGGACTTAAGGAAGTTTTTGATTTTATTTTTTGAATTTTGTGAGTGCTGTAATTATTGAACTATTAATCAAATATATATAAAAGTATACATTTTTGGAAAGGAAATGGATCAGAAAATCCAAATTTGGCGTCAATTTTGACCAAAAAAGTAGATTTTTTGAGAAAATCACAAAATTCACTTTTTTGACCCAAATTTCTTTGAACAAAGCTAACAAAAAATAATTTTGAGTAAAAAATGGCCAAATCACTTTATAATGATGTTAAGACACTAATGAAGGGACGATTTTTTAAAAAAAAACCTAATCAAATATTTTTGCAAATGTTGACCAAAAAGTGCCAAAAAACGTAAAAAAATGGAATTTTAATTTTTTTTTACACTTTTTGGTCAAAATTTCAAAAAATATTGGATTAGATTATAAAAAAAATTGTCCCTCCAGTAGTGTCTTAACATCATCATCAAGTGATTTGGGCATTTTTAACTCAAAATTATGTTTGTTAGCTTTGTTCAAAAAAATTGGGTCCAAAAAGTGATTTTTTGTGATTTTCTCAAAAAATCAACATTTTTGGTCAAAATTGATGCCAAATTTGGATTCTCTGATCCATTTCCTTTTCAAAAATGTATACTTGTATATACATTTGAGTCATGGTTCAATAATTACAACACTAACAAAATTCAACAAAAAAACTTCCTTAAGTCCCCCCTTAAAAGGTAATCAGTACCCCAACTTAGATGTTCTTCTGTAAAAGTAAATTTTCAGTAAACATACTTTGCTGAAATTTACCAGTAAACTGAGCGAGCATTAAGATGTGAAGTGAACCAACTGATTACCTCAATACACACCACTCCGCTGGATATAATCGATACTCGATTTGTACGGTTTGATGACTGCATTCATCCGATCATTAACAGGCCTACGCCTCATTAAAAAATCGTTTAATCGCCAAGTTTGATGCTCTTTAACGCGATTAAAATATACGCGCTTGCCCTGAATAGCAAAACATAACTAAAATACTCTAATAACAGCTGATTTAAAGGGGATGCCTTGGTGATTTTTGCCAATTTTTAAAAATATTGTCAACAAATGGTTACTTTTATAAGAACTAAGTTAGGCCCCATTGCCTGTGGTGAATACCTATGCAAAACATTTTGTTGGATGAATGCGGAAAAAAACAGAAGGAAGAAGTAGCAAGCATCCAACACTGAGTGATATTTTGACATGAATAATCTTTTCAACAACTCATACAGGAGCGCACCGTTGTTGATTTGTTATCAATCCACAGTTGTTATGCAAAATAGTGCATCAAGGCCAAGGTGTTCACACATTGAATACGCTCAAGGCCATCATGCAGTTGCAAACTACAAAGTGCAATTTTGCATCAAACATGTCAAAACTATGGCCATCAGGTGCAAACTACAAAGTGCAATTTTGCATCACACATGTCAAAAGTATTGTTCTGCTTTTGTTTGGCTTTTCCTGACAAAATTAACATTAAGATTTGTGTTGAATAGCATTATAGGAATATAGTGAGAATAATCCAATACAATAATAGTTCAATCAGTTCCAAATTGGCGAGAAATGTTGGTTTGTATCTATATACACGCCCAAAAGAAATCCAAGTGTATCAGCGCGTCATTGCGCGCCATATTTCGCCATGCCATTGATTTGCGCGCGACGCTCTTCTGAATGCATTCGCTGCTGTAAACAGGTTTCACCAATTTGGAACCGACTGAATTATAAACACATTTGTGATGCGATCTGTGAAAACCCGCCACATGGTGGCATTTTTCATATTGGAGATATTTATATCATAAGAAAGCTAAAACTGTGCTGATTACAGAACTGTTTCGATCATTTTTCTACGATCACTACAAAAAAAGTTATGAGTGAATGATGATTGTGATGTCACCAAAAGCTACAAAACAAGAAATCATGAAAATAGGCCAAAAAAGATACATAATTCAATATAATAACATTATAAGGTTAATAATAAAAGTGACTTAAGTAAGTTTGTCAAGGTGAAATTTCATGAAAGATGATGACACAAAGTACTGGAAACTAATTTTCTTTAAAAAAATCTAAAAAAAAGAAAAAAGTTTTTTTATTTTTTATTTTTTTATTTTTTCTATTTTACCCATAATCCCTAGTTCACATTTTGCGACATCCGACGGGTTTTCTCAGATCGCATCACGTTTAATAAGCCTTTGTTCATCAGAAATTTTGCGTCCGACGGTACGATACATCTGCGCATCATTGTTAATTTCTGATGAACAATGGTGGAACATGATTGAATCCCTAAATGTAACATATCGTCGCTATTCTTTCAAAACCTTGTATGTTTTTCCGGCCCTTCAGCATGTATAAAGTAAAACTGCCAACGTTTATGCATAGGAAGAGTTGCTTTATACATGTTCCGGGACAAGAGAACTTACAAGGTTTTGATAGATGAGATTTTGTCACTTAAAAATGTTTAGAGCAGACCGCCTAAATGTCATTAGGAAGTATTACTTTATACATGCTGAAAGGCTGGATGGAGATACAAGGTTTTGAAAGAATAGTGACGATATAAGTATAGATCTTTGTCTTTGATTGCATGATTGCTTCTCTTTGGCATGAAGGTAATATAATATATACTTAAATGCCCATGCACTATCAGAGGTGAGGTGCAATTTGTATTATAAGTCTACAAAGTGCAATTTTAGTTTGGTCTTCACATTGTGTTATGCCATGTCATCGCTTTATGAACATTGAGTTCACATGCATAATCATAATATATTGATAACATTTGTACATAATTTTTATGGACACGCTAGGTGTAACGTAAGTAAGAAGACCTACGCTGAATTAACATTGGATTTGTTTGACAAGTCAGAAAAGAGTAAATGTCAAAATATGTGATTTTTCATATCCTCTAAATGACAAAGATCGATTTGCATGAAATACAAAACAAATAACAGTGCTTTCATTCTTGCAGTAATGTATTGTAAATATAACATTCTCATTTGCTGACCGATCAAATACTTTATTGAAACCTGTCCAAAAGTAAGGGTTTTGCCAAAACTCTGTATAATTTAGAACCGTGAATGTTTTTAAGCAAATTAACCTGCCCAAAAAAAGTTCGGAATTTGTTTTCAATCACAAAATGTTCAAATATCTCGGGATATTTCCATACTGTGTTGCATATCAATGAAAAGCTGAGTGTGTTCATCTTTACGATGATACCCAATAGCAATACCTTGTTCCAGTGCTCTGCCACTTGCTTGAGAACATACAGAGGTCTCAATCTGAATGTGCCAAAATCAACACTATTTATGCTTAAAAGGTCAATAGAGCATCACTCTACACTGTGTGGTCAATGTAACACTTCATTTATCAGACGGCAAAGAGCGCAGAATAGTGGGGAATTTGGCACATTTTGAATGCGACCTCCCCCCATTCTCAAGCATATGGCTAAGCACTGAAACAAGTGATTGCTACAAAAGAAGATATCATTAGAAAGAAGAACATTATCAGCTTTACATTGATATGATTCACAATATGAATATATCACAAAATATTCAAAAAAATGGCGATTGAATACAAATTTCCAAACTTTTTTTGAGCAGTTTATATACGAGGGTCATTCAATAAGTTCTACCTCCTTACTCATAACATCGCTATATGAATGTCAGCCTTATGACATTGTCATGATTATAGCTCGTAATCATAGCTACACATTTATGGTAAATCATAATTGATACCTGTCTCACTTTTGTGACAATGGGGTCAAAGCCAGAGAGAGATTTTGGACAACGGAAACGGAAAATTACCTTAAAAATGAATACATGGGTGGTTGTTTTTTTTGTTGGGGGGGGGGGGGGGGGGGGGGGGGGTAGTGTGTGGTTAGATATAAAAGCATGGTTTAAATATTTAAAATGGAAATCCATAAATGGTATCTGAATATATTACAGTATTATCATGTATACATGAGATTGTAAGCAATATTAACACCTGCGGGCTTGCAAATTGTGTAATATCAACTCGAATGTATTGATTATATGCCTTTGGCATATTGGAATACTGCTAATTGGGCAAATTTTCATTGTTACCATTTAAGTCATGGTGATGTGCCTCGTATGTGAAATCTTTAACATAATAGGTACCTTTTGCGTTTCCCTTATGTACAACCTTCAGAATGGACAATCAGGTAGGCAATGATATAAAATTATCTCTTTGAGAGACTTATAATCCCTCCTTTAGTCCTGTATATTGAAGATCTCTTACTTCTTATGAAATTCAAATATGACTTTTGCAGGGTTCTCTAAGGGAGGGTAAAATTAATGGTTGTCCGGATTTGGTTCTGGCTAATCAAAGGGCATATTTTTTCTGAAAAATCAGTCACCTTTATTATTAATAGTCTGTTCAAGAGATATCTGACATTTAGGACGGATATAATTGACCGATAGGTTCTGCATATACAGAAAAGTAAACCATTACTCAGATTATTGTACTATGGATTTGTAGCTGAGATTCCAAGCTGCAATTGTGTAATATTTCATAAGACTGGCTTATATAATAACAAAATTATCAGGTAGGAGGTAGAACTTATTGAATGACCCTCGTACATTAGCAGCATTTCTGATTGTTTGTAATTTGCCTTGTTTTATATGGTTATGTTTACTGGATAAAAAAGAAATAATAAATTGTTTTAATGGTAAACCCGCCTAAATGTGTGTGTTATTAATTTTGTAAACAGCTGTGATTATTTTGCAGTTTCATCAGATTGATTGCTACATATTATATGAGACAATATAACAGTTGGGATGGGATGTAGGGCCACGTACCTGCGATGGTAAAGCGACGCTCTGGTTGCTGGGAGAGCATCTTCAAAATAATATACTAGGGATGTAGTTAATAACAAATGTTCCATCTAGAGTTCAACGTTTTCACCGGGTAATTCTTTTATGAATCAATTATTTAGCCTGCATTAAAATAAAATAATGATGCTAATAACAATTGAAAAGTCGTGTTTAATGTTGTTTACAGAAATAATTCCATTCACCGTAAATCACTACATTTTAATTGTGGTGAGAACTTGAGAAGACTGATATTTTGGTTAATTATCCTGAGTTGTTTGAAATGTGGCAGGTGAAGGAAACAAATAATTGCATTGTAATGAATTGTTCGAAAATTAAATTATATGACAAATTTAGTGATGCTAATGTGAATAAATGTTTTGTTTTAGACCCGGCATTGTGTTTACTCCTCATGTAACATAGGAGACCCATCATGTTTACGTAATGGTATCGTCTGTAAGACATGGCCATATCTTAAACAGAATGTTTATTCTCCAACTCATGTACTTGCATTGATTAAAAGCATTTGTAGTTTTGTCCTCTTATATTATGAGTGTATACCGAATGAGTAGACAAAATGTGTGAATGAAAATAATAGTAACATATAAACGACTGATTTAGGGACAAAACAAGTTGACACCTAGATAATGCCACAAAATGGCAGTTGTCTACAAGTGGTAGGCTGCAAAATGGTGCTCCAAATAGCTCAAACTGGGGCCCTAATATTTTTTTAAATCTATCTCCAAATTGCAACATTTCCTTCATTTGTGAATGATGCCGCCCACCAGGATATCACTAGGGTCAATTGGGGAATGATGCCACGCACGTATAGCTAAACCTACTAAGGTAAATGATTCCAAGTCCTTGTTGGAACATTTTCTTCATTTAAATGATGCCGACCTCCAGGATATCAGTAGGGTCAATTGGGGAATGATGTCACGCATGTATGAATATTAGACCTACATGTACTAAGGTAAATGATGCCAAGTCCTTGTAACATTTTCTTCCTTTGTGAATGATGCCGACCTCCAGGTTGTTAGTTGGGTCAATTCGGGTATGATGCCACACACGTATTGCTACCTACTAAGGTAAATGATGCAAAGTCATTGTTGGATTATTTTCTTCCTTTAAATGATGCCGACCTCCAGGATATCAGTAGGGTCAATTGGGGAATGATGTCACGCATGTATGATGTGACAGCTGTTATACCCTCTAAGTAAATTATGCCAAATCCTTGTTGTAACATTTTCTTCATTTGTGAATGATGCCGACCTCCATGATATCAGAATGGTTAATTGGGAAATGATGACAGACCCATATAGCTATTAAACCTACTAATGTAAATGATGCCAACCTCCAGGTTGTCAGTAGGGTCAATTGGAGAATGATGTCACGCCCGTATAACTATTAAACGTACTAATGAAATTGGTGCCAAATCCATGTTGTAACACTTTTGTCATTTGTGAATGATGCCGACCTCCGGGTTGTCAGTAGGGTCAATTGGAGAATGATGTCACGCTCGTATTACTATTAAACCTACTAATGAAATTGATGCCAAATCCATGTTGTAACATTTTCGTCGTTTGTAAATGATGCCGACCTCCAGGATATCAGTAGGTTCAATTGGGGAATGATGTCACGCCCGTATAGCTATTAAAAGCTACTAAGGTAAATGATGTCAAATGCTTGTTGTAACATTTCCTTCATTTTTGAATGATGCCGACCTCTTTGATGTCGGTATTATCAATGGAGAATGATGTCTCGCCCGTATAGCTGTAATAGCTACTATTATAAATGATGCCAAACCCTTGTAACATTTTCTTCACTTTTGAATGATGCCGACCTCAAGGATATTAGTAGGGTTTATTGGGAATGATGTCACGCACGTAAAGCTATTAAACATACTAAGGTAAATGATGCCAAGTCCTTGTTGTAACATTTCCTTCTTTTGTGAATGATGCCGACAACCAGGATGTCAGTAGGGTCAATTGGGGAATAATGTCACGCCTGTATAGCTGATATACCTACTAAAGGTAAATGATGTCAAATCCTTACCGTAACATTTTCTTCATTTGTGAATGATGCCGACCTCTAGGATATCAGTAGGGTCAATTGTGTAATGATACGTATGGCACGTATAGCTCTTAAACCTACTAATGTAAATTATACCAAGTCCTTGTTGGAACATTTTTTTTCATTTGTGAATGATGCCGACCTCTAGGATATAAGGTCAATTGGGGAATGATATCACGCATGTAGAGCTATTATTATTAAACCTACTAAGGTAAATGATGCCAAGTCCTTGTTGTAACATTTTCTTTCTTTTTGAATGATGCCGACCTCGAGATTGTTAGTAGGGTCAATTGGGGAATGATGTCACGCAAATATAGCTGTTAGTGTTACTTACATACAAGTTAAATGATGCCAAGTCCTTGTTGTACCATTTTCTTCCTTTTTGAATGATGCCGACCTCGAGATTGTTAGTAGGATCAATTGGGGAATGATGTCACGCAAATATAGCTGTTATACATACAAGTTAAATGCAGGGGCGTAACTAGACTTTTTCATTTGGGGGGGCAAGAAGGGGCAGTGACTTGAAATGGGGGGGCTCCTACGATTTTGTGAGTCAAGAGATGCGCGCGTAGCGCGCGAAAATGTTCGACTTTACAGCTATTTTTTGGACAATTGAGCTACATTTTGGCTCTAAACAAGCTTGTACCAAAGAATATTTCATTTTGAGAAGGTGCGCGCGTAGCGCGCGGAATTTTTTCATATGTGTACTTTTGACCATCATAATTCCATGATTCCTTTCGTCAAATGAACCGACAGTGCCAATCTCAACCGACACGATGTCATTATTAGGGGGGATTTGGTGTGTACTTTGTTTGTAAATTTCATTTACAGCCGTACTTGATTTCATTTGGGGGGGGGGGGGCAAGCGGGGGGGGGGGGGGGGCAAGGGTTCCAAGTGGGGGGGGGGGGGGGGGCTCCCGCCCCCCCCCCCCCCCCCCCCCCTTGTTGTAACATGTTCTTCATTTGTGAATGATGCTGACCTCCAGGATATCAGAAGGGTCAATTGGGGAATGATGTTACACCGGTATATAACTATATTAAACCTACTAAGGGAATTCATGCCAAATCCATGGTGTAACATTGTTCGTCGTTTGTGAATGATGCCGACCGCCAGGATATCAGTAAGGGTCAATTGTGGTTGATGCCACGCACGTAGCTGTTAGACCTACTATTAGGTAAATGATGCCAAGTCTTTGTCGTAACATGTTCTTCTTTTGTGAATGATGCAATGATACCGACTACCCGAGATGTCAGTAGGGTCAAGCATTGTTGTAACATTTTCTTCATTTGTGAATGATGCCGACCTCAAGGATATCAGTAGGGTCAATTGGGGAAGTGATGCCACGCATGTATAGTAAAGGCTCTTAAACCTACTAAGGTAAATGATGCCAAATACTTGTTGTAACATTTCCTTCATTTGTGAATGATGCCAACCTCCAGGATGTCATCACGGTCAGTTGGGGAATGATCTCACACCCGTATATAGCTGTAATACCTACTAATGTAAATGATGCCAAGTCCTTGTTGTAATGTTTTCTTCCTTTGTGAATGATGCCGACCTCTAGGCTGTTAGTAGTGTCAATTGGGGAATGATTCCACGTAAATAATAGCTGTTATACCTACTACGGTAATGGTATGATGCCAAATGCTTAGTGTAGACATTTCCTTCATTCGTGAATGATGCCGACCTCCAGGATGTCAGTAGGGTATAAATTGGGGAATGATGTTACACCTGTATAGCTGTTATACCTACTAATATAAATGATGCCAAGTCTTTGTTGTAACATTTTCTTCATTTGTGAATGATGCCGACCTCCGGATATCAGTCGAGTCAATTGGGGAATGATGCCACGCACGTAAAGCTATTAAACTTACTAATGTAAATGATGCCAAGTCTTTGTTGTAACATTTTCTTCTTTTGTAAATGATGCCGACTTGCAGGATGTCGGTAGGGTAAATTGGGAAATGATGCCACGCACGTATAGCTCTTAAATCTAATTATGTCCTTGTTGTAACATTTTCTTCATTTGTGAATGATGCCGACCTCCAGGATATCAGTAGAGGCTCAATTAGGGAATGATGCCACGCACGTAAAGCTAGGCTGTTGGTAGGGTCAATTGGGGAATGATTCCACGTAAATAATAGCTGTTTACGGTAATGGTAAATGATGCCAAATGCTTGTTTTGTAGACATTCCTTCATTTGGGAATGATGCCGACATCCAGGATATCAGAAGGGTCAATTGGGGAATGATGTCAGTCACGTATAGCTGTTATACTGTGATCCCAAGTCCTTGTTGTAACATTTTCTTCATTTGTAAATGATGCCGACCGAGTCCAGGATGTCAATAGGGTAAATTGGGGAATGATGTTACACCCTTATAACTATTAAACTTACTAAGGAAATTGATGCCAAATCCATATTGTAACATTATCGTCGATTGTGAATGAGTAATGGATCCAGGATATCAGTAGGGTCAATTGGGGAATGATGTCACGCATGTATGGCTATTAAACCTAAGGTAAATGATGCCAAGTCCTTGTTGTAACATTTTCTTCCTTTGTGAATGATGCCGACCTCCAGGTTGTTAGTGGGGTCAATGGGGGAATGATGTCACCTGTATGAGTTGGCCTACTAAGGTTAATGGTTCCAAGTCATTGTTGGAACATTTCCTTCATTTGTGAATGATGCCGCCCACCAGGATATCACTACGTTCAATTGGGGAATGATACCACGCACGTATAGCTAAACTTCCTACTAAGATAAATGATGCCAAATGCTTGTTGTAACATCTCCTTCATTTGTGAATGATGCCGACCTCCAGGATGTCAGTAGAGTCAATTGGGGAACGATGTCACACCCGTATAAGTAAATGATGCCAAATCCTTGTTGTATTTTCTTCCTATGTGAATGATGTCACACCCGTATAGCTAGTACCTACTAAGGCAAATGATGCCATATCCTTATTGTAACATTTCTTCATTTGTAATTGTGAATGAAGAAATGTTACAATTTGTAATTGTGAATGATGCCGACTTCCAGGGTCAGGTCAAATGGGGAATGATGTCAGGCACGGAAAGTAACTAAACCTACTAAGGTAAATGATGCCAAATCCTTGTTGTAACACTTTCTTCGTTTCTGAATGATGCCGACCTCCAGGTTGTCAGTAGGGTCAATTGGAGAATGATGTCACGCGCGTATACACTATTAAACGTACTAATGAAATTGATGCCAAATCCATGTTGTAACATTTTTGTCGTTTGTGAATGATGCCGACCTCCGGGTTGTTAGTAGGGTCAATTGGAGAATGATGTCACGCCCGTATTACTATTAAACCTACTAAGGATGCCAAATCCATATGTTGTAACATTTTCGTCGTTTGTGAATGATGCCGACATCCAGGATATCAGTAGGGTCAATTGGGGAAATTGAGTCACGCACGTAAAGCTATTAAACTTACTAATGTAAATGATGCCAATGCTTGTTGTAACATTTCCTTCATTTGTAAATGATGCCGACTTCTATGATGTCGGTGTTATCAATTGGAGAATGATGTCTCGCCCGTATAGCTGTTATAGCTACTAATATAAATGATGCCAAACCCATGTTGCAACATTTTCTTTATTTGTAAATGATGCCAACCTCCAAGATGTCAGTAAGGTCAATTGGGGATTGACGTCACGCACGTATAGCTATTAAACTTACTAAGGTAAATGATGCCAAGTCTTTGTTGCAACATTTTATTCTTTTGTGAATGATGCCGACAACAAGGATGTCAGTAGGGTAAATTGGGCAATGATGCCACGCACGTATAGCTCTTAAATCTACTAATGTAAATTATGCCAAGTCCTTGTTGTAGTAATATTTTCTTCATTTGTGAATGATGCCGACCCCCAGGATATCAGTAGAGTCAATTGGGGAATGATGTCACGCACGTATAGCTATTAAACTTACTAAGGTAAATGATGCCAAGTCTTTGTTGTAACATTTTCTTCTTTTGTGAATGATGCCGACAACAAGGATGTCAGTAGGGTCAATTGGAGAATGATGTCGCGCACTTATAGCTAATTAAACTTACTAAGGTAAATGATGCCAAGTCCTTGTTGTAACATTTTCTTCATTTGTGAATGATGCCGACCTCCGGATATCAGTAGAGGCTCAATTAGGGAATGATGCCACGCACGTAAAGATATTAAACTTACTAATGTAAATGATGCCAAGTCTTTGTTGTAACATTTTCTTCTTTTGTGAATGATGCCGACAACAAGGATGTCAGTAGGGTCAATTGGGGAATGATGTCGCGCACTTATAGCTATTAAACTTACTAAGGTAAATTATGCCAAGTCCTTGTTGTAACATTTTCTTCATTTTGTGAATGATGCCGACCTCCAGGATATCAGTCGAGTCAATTGGGGAATGATGCCACGCACGTAAAGCTATTAAACTTACTAATGTAAATGATCCCAAGTCTTTGTTGTAACATTTTCTTCCTTTGTAAATGATGCCGACTACCAGGATGTCAGTAGGGTAAATTGGGGAATGATGCCACGCACGTATAGCTCTTAAATCTACTAATGTAAATTATGTCCTTGTTGTAACATTTTCTTCATTTGTGAATGATGCCGACCTCCAGGATATCAGTAGAGGCTCAATTAGGGAATGATGCCACGCACGTAAAGCTATTAAACTTACTAATGTAAATGATGCCAAGTCTTTGTTGTAACATTTTCTTCTTTTGTGAATGATGCCGACAACAAGGATGTCAGTAGGGTCAATTGGGGAATGATGTCGCGCACTTATAGCTATTAAACTTACTAAGGTAAATTATGCCAAGTCCTTGTTGTAACATTTTCTTCATTTGTGAATGATGCCGACCTCCAGGTTATCAGTCGAGTCAATTGGGGAATGATGCCACGCACGTAAAGCTATTAAACTTACTAATGTAAATGATGCCAAGTCTTTGTTGTAACATTTTCTTCTTTTGTAAATGATGCCGACAACCAGGATGTCAGTAGGGTAAATTGGGGAATGATGCCACGCACGTATAGCTCTTAAATCTACTTATGTAAATTATGTCCTTGTTGTAACATTTTCTTCATTTGTGAATGATGCCGACCTCCAGGATATCAGTAGAGGCTCAATTAGGGAATGATGCCACGCACGTAAAGCTATTAAACTTACTAAGCTAAATGATGCCAAGTCGTTGTTGTAACATTTCCTTCATTTGTAAATGATGCCGACCTCCGCCAGGATGTCAGTAGGGTCAATTGGGGAATTATGTCACACCCGTATAGCTGTTATACCCTCTAAGGTTAATGATGCCAAATCCTTGTTGTAATATTTTCTTCATTTTGTGAATGATGCCGACTGTTTTTCTTTCTTTTTTCTTTTAGTTTGCAACATAATATAAAAAAACCATATTAAGGTTACTCAAATGATACCTGTGTAATGATATATTACAAATGTATATTGACACAGAAGACAAAAACAAAACAATACATGACGGGACATGACCCGACACGATACAACACGACATGGCACGGCGTGGCACTACATAACAAGACATGACACGACACGACACGCCTCATCATGACCTGACACGACATGACATGACACGACACGACATGACACGATACGACACGACACGAAACGACACGCCACATCATGACCTGACACGACATAACATTACACGACATGACATGACACGATATGACATGTCACGATATGACATGTCATGACATTTTCGTCGCTTGTGGATGATGCCGACATCCAGGATATCAGTAGGGTCAATTGGGGAATTATGTCACCCACGTAAAGCTATTAAACCTACTAAGTTGTGGGGCCAAATGCTTGTTGTAACATTTCCTTCATTTGTAAATGATGCCGACTTCAATGATGTCGGTGTTATCAATTGGAGAATGATGTCTCGCCCGTATAGCTGTTATAGCTACTAATATAAATGATGCCAAACCCATGTTGCAACATTTTCTTCATTTGTGAATGATGCCGACATCCAGGATATCAGTAGGGTCAATTGGGGAATGATGTCACGCACCTATAGCTACTAAACCAACCAAGGTAAATGATGCCCAATGCTTGTTGTAACATTTCCTTCATTTGTAAATGATGCCGACTTCTATGATGTCGGTATTATCAATTGGAGATAATGTCTCTCCCGTACAGCTGTTGGAGATAATAATACAAATTATTGCCAAACCCTTGTTACGACATGATGCCGACTTCTAAGATGTCAGTAGGGTCAATTGGGGAATTATGTCACACCCGTGTAAGTTAAATGATGCCAAGTGTTTGTTGTTGCAACATTTTCTTCGTTTGTGAATAATGCCGGCTACCAGGATGTCACTAGGGTCAATTGCGGAAATATGCCACGCACGTATACGTATAGCTCTTAAACCTACTAATGTAAATTATGCTAAGTCCTTGTAACATTTTCTTCATTTGTGAATGATGCCGACTAAAATGATGTCAGTATGGTCAATTGGGGAATGATGCCACGCACGTATAGCTCTTAAACCTACTAATGTAAATTATACTAAGTCCTTGTTGTAACATTTTCTTCATTTGTGAATGAAGCCGACTACCAGGATGTCAGTAGGGTCAATTGGGGAATTATGTCACGCACATATAGTATAGTAGCTATTAAACCAACTAAGCTAAATGATGCCAAGTCCGTGTTGGAACATTTTCTTCATTTGTGAATTATGCCGACCTCCATGATATCAGTAGGATCAATTGGGGAATGATGTTACGCACGTATAGCTATTAAACCTACTATTGTAAATGATGCTAGTCCTTGTTGTTACATTCTTCCTTTGTGAATGATGCCGACCTCCGGGTATTAATAGGGTCAATTAGGGAATGATGTCAGGAAAATATAGCTGCTATACCTACTACTAAGGTAAATGATGCCAATAACAATGCTTGTTGTTACATTTATTTATTTGTGAATGATGCCGACGCCTACCTCCATGATGTCAGTACCGTCAATTGGGGAATGATGTCACACCCGTATAGCTGTTATATAGGGTGTAAATGATGCCAAATCCTTATTGTAACATTTCCTTCATTTGTGAATGATGACGACCTCCATCCAGGATATCAGAACGGTCAATTTGGGGAATGATGTCAGCCACGTTAGCGAAGATACACTATATTGATCCTATTGTAATTTTCTTCATGTAAATGATGCCGTCCTCCAGGATATTAGTAGGGTCAATTGGAGAATGACACCCGTATATTACATATCCTAACTATTAAACCTACTGAGTGAATGATGTCACGCACGACTTATAGCTGTTATACTACATGTATGATGCCAAGTCCTTGTTGTAACATTTTCTTCTTTTGTAAATGCTGCCGACCTACTACAAGATGTCACTAGGATTAATTGGGGAATGATGTCACGAAAGTAGGGGAGAGCGGCTAGTCCGCCCGGCGGGGCGAGTCCGCCCACCACGTGTTTCTCATCACGTGACTGCTGAACAAGTATCAGACTGGTGTAATTCGGTTGTACCGACCGGTCATAGCAAAGTAGCTATTTTAATTTTAAAAACTTCAGACCGGATACATCTCCCATACGGATTTATCTTGAATAATTGTTTTTAAATAAGTAAAATTATTTGTCATTATCATTAAAAATGTTGCATTAATCTAAAGACATCGCAGCGATGGTACTAACTTTTATAGTCATTTCAAAAGGTAAGGGTTTTGCCTGACATATTATGCAGTTTAAACATCTTCCCATTCCGTGTTTAGTAGGTATAACCATGAGATTGTACAAAAAAATGAGCCCTGGGGGGGCGAGTTCGCCCAATTTCGCCGGGGCGAGTCCGCCCATGCCCAATTACACGCTAAGAACGGGCAGACTCGCCCCCAACATAATACTGGACACACATGATGTGTCCATTTCATATGTTGGGGCCACATGGCCTAATTTGTCATAGTTGTGTCTAGTTGACTTTTTAATCATTCTTTACATGGAATAACTGATAGTTTCTGCAATATTTAACTTGCCTATGAAGCCGGATGAGCTTGCCTATCACTATGAGGGCGAACACTGCCCCGGCGTGAGTGTGGGG